>JAFVLL020038733.1:50668-52341 GCA_021397915.2 Tor tambroides
TATAGTTTGAAAATTACTGGTGTTAACTAGCCTGCTAATCTTTGCAGTGAAAGTCTAACATGCCATTGTAAGACCCAATTACCTACAGTAATCTTCGTTCATATGTTTCTCACGATCCGACCATGTTTATGTAAATCAGCTGTTGTTGTTTCTTCATTATTTGTTTGAGCCATGGCGACAGAGCTATGTAGAGTATCCATGGTATCCAGGGGACGTGCCTGTGCATTGTAGCGTCGCATACCTAGCATGGTTATACTTTTAATGCACAGGTGTGTCCAGGTGGGGCTTCCACTTTTCTTTCTGCACACACTTGGCGATAAGACGTATGATTATGTTTTGTAGAGATGAAGACATTAAATTCATGCAACTATACATATGTACAATAAGTGGCATGTTAGCGCATGTTCTGGAGAGATCAGTCATGGAAAAGGAAATTAATCATAACTTCCATAAACACAATGGAAAGTCATTCGTTTCAAAAGACACCCTGCACTTATATACCTTTATAATTCTTTCCATCCACCTTTGTATATGATTAGATTTACTTTCTCATATGACTAAGTCCAGCTCAGCTAATTGAAGCTCTTCTCAACAAGTTGTTTAAAACGGTGCAGAAGTTGGATTATCTTAACAATTTCTTTGTAATTGACATAGACATGATGGTGATAGATTAATGCCGAAAGTGCCAGCATTTCCCATTAGTTTACACCTGAGATGATGTTGGTTTAGCACTTCAAATGATACGATTGCGAAGAAGACCAAACAAAATGTCTTGGTGCAAAGCTGTGGATTCTTTGAAAGCCTCTAACAGAGACATCCATGTGTCAACAAACACGATGACACAGACATACCATGTCTGCAGAAGAGTTTAAACTGAATTATAGCCCATAATTATTGTCTCAAGTATAATAAATGGTGCTGACTTGACATGGGAAGTTGACATGCTTTTTTAAAAATGATTTATATGAATAAGATGAATAACTATATTTTTTGTGAAGATATTATGAATTTATTTAAAAAATATATGTAATGTGTATATATAAGTATATTATTTAATAAAACATTAAAATAGATGGCATGCGTATGTGTGTGTGTGTATATATATATATATATATATATATATATACGTAATAATGATGTATGTTGGTACATATATTTAAATTTTTTAATTAACTTGTACTTTGTTAAAAATGTAATATGAAGTACTATTATTGATCATATATTTTATGTATTTTTTATTTATAAAAACTGTATTATACATTACATATACATAGTTGACCTGCAGTTTTCTATTAGGATCTATGTGACTAAGATAAATAAGTATTTATTTTAAGATATTAAGTATTTAAATATTTTCAAAATATATAAAATGTGTATTTATGTATAGCTACATAATAAATATACACAGAACACGCACATTATGCAAACAAAAACTTCTATTTTGAATGCGATTAATCATTTGACAGCATATATAATTAATTTATATATTATAAAATTAGATTATGTAACAAAATAGTTATATATTTCTATCTAACTATACTAATTTGAATTTACATGTTAGCACTTTATATATTTTAATGTATGTACAGGTCCTTTTCAAAAAATTAGCATATTGTGATAAAGTTCATTATTTTCTGTAATGTACTGATAAACATTAGACTTTCATATATTTT
>JAFVLL020038734.1:0-10005 GCA_021397915.2 Tor tambroides
TATTAAGTGTAATATTGTTACCATAAAAGTAAATAGCCCGTTCCGTTTTTTACAGCGTAATCAAAGTTGTCTAATGCAACTGAATGTATACCATTCAAAAGTGTGGGGCTAAGATTACGTATCTTCTCTTTTGCTCATCAAGGCAGCATTTATTTGATCAAAAATACAGTAAAAACTATAAAATAGTGAAATATTATTACAAATGTTTACTTTTATATTTGGCCTAATGTTTTTTTAAGTTGAATTTTTAACCAGCCTTCAGTTTCACATGATTCTTCAGAAATCACTGTTGATTTGGTGCTCAAGAAACACAAACATTTTTTTCCCACTTGAAAACAGTTGTGCTGCTTAACGTCTATGAAAATGCGTATGCGCCGAATAAAAACGAAGACTCGTGGTATTGATACGCAAAAATGGACTTTGGCGTAGGCTATATATGATACGAACGTGTTTGTCGTTCATATAAAACGCAGTTTTCGCGTGCATATGATACCAAATTTGTTGGCGTGCATATGATACGCAGTTTTCGCGTAAATATGATATACGCATCCACCCCAAAAACCCTAATCCTGCCCATCGCGTAGCATATACACGCCAAAGTCCATTTTTGTGTGTCAGTACCAAGAGTTTTCTTTTCTTTTCTTTTTTTTTTTTTTTTGGCGTACTATTTATACCCACTTTCATGAGATCGGGTTGACTTTGTACAACATATATTTAGGATATATGTAATATAAAAATGCAAATCTAATTAATAATGAATATAAAAAAATCTCATTTGATTTTTCTTTTAAAAAAAAGACCCTTTGTAAATTATATATAAATGTTAACCCATAGAGCTTTGTTTACTCTTTGACGATTTTTGTCTTGTCTTACCTGTTGCCTTGATACAATGATCTTCCTCATCAACACAAGGTAAAGTTGATGCACAATCTTCTCCACTGCAGGTGTAGCAGTGCATTCCATTTGGGATCATCTTGGGTGATGCTATGAAATATGCACAGTTAGAGTTCAGTCATGTCTGATGTAAATACATTTTATTGTCACATGATATTATTCTTGGTCCTGTTTAAACTTACCTGGTTCAGTCTGGGTGTTACACAGGTTAGTATTGCAGCACTGATTGTTGATGACTATTTTTGTAATTCCAAAGTTTGCAGATGCAGTCACGCATTGATGAGTTTCAGAGCAATTCTTCATAATCATGTCAGCCAATGTGTTGTTTCCTACAGCAGAAATTTACATCAACCTCATTTTTAAAATGACTATTTAGGTTCAAATATTCAATCTGCCCCAAACTTACCCATATAAGATGTGGTTCTCATAGTCCCACACTGACCAACAGGACACTCCACTGTAGTTTCAGTGCATTTAATTGATGTCTCAGGTATGCACTGATAGCAGGTTAGGGAATTTACTGAAATTGAACAAATCTTTAAGTGCAACAATAAACCCTAACCCTTTTTGAAAAGTCTTGTCAAAGCATATCAATTCTGAAAAATACAATATAATGCAAAGTAAATCTAGAACATTAAGGAAATACAATATTGATGTTTGAGTCTGCAATATTTTGTACTGCAAAGATTCAGTTCAGTAACCCTTATTTTAATCTATTAAATCCCTGTTTTAACACAGACAGTTCTCCTAGTTACACAATGCACTATAGAAAACCCTACAAAATGACATCAAACATACTTAACACTAACAAATGCATAAAGAAAAATTCCAACAATTACCTTTGTAAAAAAGTGTACTCATGAGAACAAAGAGGAGAGGCTGTGCCATTTTGATTTGAGTTCAGACTGAGATGAGAAAGGAGGGACAGGGAACTACATCCCTCAGCCTCTTAAGAAACATAAAACATGCTGAAACTGATACCGTCCCTTAAAAAAAAAAAAAGTGTTGCAACGTGTCACATAGTTCATCATTTTTCCAGCTGAAGTTCCTACAGTGAATCTGAAAACTTGAAAATTGTGGGTTTATTGATGGATACTGTTATGATAATATACAGTATGTGTGTGAGAAAGACAGAGAATGCATGTTTTATGGTGTATTTTATGTTTTTAATGTATATGGCAGTAGAGATAAGCAGGAAAGAAGTGGGAGCAAAAAAACAAAAAGAGGGAATATGATCAGGATGTGAGAACAGTTTATGCTGGACCTGCATTGAGTAGTTTTATTGTCTGAAGCTAATGTTAGTGTGTTGTAGTAACATGGCCTGGAGCTTATCACTATTACTGACTATAGAAATCAGGTTTTATAAATTACAAGGAATAAAGGTAGTGTAAACAAAGTAACTGGTTATTGTATAATTGTTACATTTATTTTGCAATGAAACAAAAAGCAGGAAGTAAATCAGGTTTTAATTATCACAAACACAATACTGTCTAATTAAGGATTACTTTTTTGTCTCAAAAATATTGTAAATACTTTATGAATGTTTTAAATGAACTGCAGCAGTGGTTCTCAGCCTTTCTCATGATTTCAAGGTCCCCTTTTATCCAAGACAATTATTGATGGCCCTCCAATGATATGTACCTCTGCTACTTTTGTTGTAGTAGAAATAATAATTAATTTAAACAAACAAACAAACAAACAAACTCATGTCAGTTTAATGTTGTACATCTTTATTTTATTATTATTATTTTTTTTAACATTTTAATTCAAATAATAAGACTTTTAAAAACCAAAACTATTAAAAAAATTGAAATATTTACATTCTTTTCATTACAGGCCTGCACTGAAACCTTTCTTTATAAAATAATGCCACAATCATTGCAGTTTACAGTAATAGGACTATAATTAGAGCAACAAAGATCAACATTGGTAGTTTCTGAAACCTTTTTAAATCAGTATTGGTTTTTTTTTCAATAGTTTTTTTTTTTTTTTCAAAGTTTTTTTTCCAAAGTTTTTTATGACATGTCCCATTTAAAAATATTTTTTATAACATCTATTTAAACCCAGAATGTACATGAAACATGAAATTGGCTGACAGTCCTAGTCAACCACTGTAAAGCGAGAAAATAGCAGCTCCCTTATGAAAATTAACCATGGTTTTACCACAAATAAAACCAAATAAACATGGTTACTATAATTAAACTATGGCAACCACAAATTAAACATGGTTTTGCTACACTAACCATAGTTTAACCATGGTATTTGTGGTAAAACTGTGGTTATACAAATCAATACTAATCAATGTGCTGAAAAAACATGGTTACTACCCTTTTACTATAGGCTAATAAAACCATGGTTAATTTTAGTAAGGGCTGTGATAATGGTCGATGCTATGAAACCATTTACTTGAGTATGGTTAAATGACATAGATATCTACATAAAGATACTCAAATGGGAGACAAGATCATTTTGAACAGTCTAGAGAGCAAGAAATGCATCTTTATAAGCGTTCCACATCTACTACAGTCCCCTCCACCACCACTAGAGGTCTCCATCTCCTCAATGAATTCCGGGCTCAACGCTTCTACAGTGTTTTGAGTTTCCATTGCTCAAATGGATATAACACATAGTATAGTTTCATAAAAATCTAAACAAATAAATAAATAACCCTTAGATTTACGATGTTAAGACCTGTGGAAACACGTCTCACTGTCTGTGAAAAGGGCCATTGAGATTTTAATTTTTTAATTTTTAATTTTTATTATTATTATTTTTTATTATTATTGTTTTATTATTATTATTATTTTATTTTGATGTGGATCACCTGAGGCTCATTCAACTAACTTCCAAAAACATGTACATTGGCCCCACACTTAAACCAAATGTAAAAAATATAGGTCTAGATGTCATTGCATTAGAATTAAATGATAAAACTATAGGCCTAATTTTTTATACCAGAACACAAATTAGAGAGAAGTGTTTTTTAAGAGCAAAACTCTAAAAAAAAAAAAAAAAAACTGAAAGAGAGCATATATCAGAAGACAAACAGATAGAGAAGTGGTACCAGCATCAGGAAATAAACTCTCAAGCTCTGAGCGCCGTTACACAGGTTTCCCTCACAACATTTCATGTTAGCACCAAAGCCATGGGACTGTACAGGTAATCTCAGTGCCAGTGTTCCGTTCCCACAGAGCAGCTTGCTTGAACATCCTTTTGTGGTCACCTTCTTTCCATTGACTTCAGCTGAGAGACAAAAAAAGAAGAGCTGGTGTGACGTTTAAAGCCCTAAATAAAAACTGATCATTACTGACATTCTGTCTATGTATAGATTTAAATAAAAATAAGGGTTATTATTATTATTAATAATAATAATAGTAAAAGGTTCACCTGTTGTAATAAAGCACTGAGTCTCATCACCCTCACAAGCCATCGTACGTGTGCAGTCTGCTGTGGCATTGCAGGTGAAACATCTCTTCCCGTTAAAAGGCTTTAGTGGCAAATCTGTACAGGTTATATGTAGACATGACATTAAAATAAAATTCTAAATATTTATATATAAAATATCAAGACCTCAAACTGAAATCTTATAATCGAAGTACCTGGTGCATTTACAGAGTTGCATAAATCTGTATTATTACAGCATTGGGAGTTGAGGGTCACTTTGCTTTGTCCAGAATTCATGCTCCCAGTAACACAAGAAACAGGATCTGCGCAAGTCTTTGCAGTGCTGCTATTCACTTTTTTGCCGTCTACAAAGATCAAAATGAAGACCCCTTCATTAAAAAAACCCTTACACAATTTGCACATTTTTCATGATCATCTTATTTCTTACCTTCGTATACGGTTGTGGTTATGGAGCCACAACGAGATGGGCAGGTTATCACATTTGGAGTGCATGCTCCAGCAGAATTTGGTATACATCCATAACACCTCAGTGTCAGTGCTGAAAAATAAGGTAATTAATGCATTGATCAGTACTTTGGTGTCAGCATGATATGTTTGCAAAGAAAGCACCAATCTTAAACAGGAAACTGGTTTGCATCTTATATCTGATTTGAACATTTAGAAACAAATAGTATAAACATTTAAAATAAAAACTCTATATAGATAGCTAAAACTAAAACCATATCCATTTTTATTTACTTTAAACCTAAAACTGAATTAAAAGTTAATGAAAGCTATAATATAATATAATATAATAATAATAATAATAAAAAAAAAATATATATATATATATATAATATAATTGGCCGTTTATAATAAGCCACTGAAAATAAAAATGTCAAAAAGGCACAGCAAAATGACTAAAACTATAACAAAAATTAAAATGAAAACAGAAAATATGAAAATAAAAACTAATTCAAAATATACTAAGATACTAAAATAAGCCTGCACTGTACCTTTGGAGAAAAAAGCAGTGGTGAGAAGCAGAGTAATGTGCAGCGCCATAGCTGGACTAACTGAAGGATAGCAGCTCCTCAGCAGGAGTTCTTATATATGCATTTCCACAGGTCTGTTTTGCATTGTAGAAAGGAACATTAAGCACTGCCCGATTTCATCCAGAAACTACATTTGTTAAGCAGAATCCTCAAAAGGCAATATCCTCTGTCTGAACTTGAGCTCAAGGAGGAAAAGTAAAACGTTTTGTAAGAGCTATAGGTTCAATTTGTTAACATCAGTTAATGTAGTATCATGAACTAACAACTAACAATAAACATTTATTAATCCTGGTAAATATTAATGAGCACATATAATAGTGCTTGATGATAATTAATGTTTGTTTGTAACATATTAACACATATTAACATTTTTACTTGAAATATTAAAAATGTTCTAGTATATATAAATATTACATACAGTACTTACAAACCTACATACATATATTCTTTCACTGTATGGACAAAAAATAATACATTCTTTAAATATTTAATTGTGTGTTTCACAGAAGCTATATATAGATACCACTGTGTTTGTATCAGAAAAAAAGTTTTTATTTTTTATTTTTTTTAATGTATTTCATAAATACATGAAATGTGCCACAATATATCAGAAATGGCTAGTAGTCCTATCATATAGGCTACATATACATTTTCATAACAATGCAAATGTCGTATTTACATTACATGTGTAGTTTTTACCTATTTTTGCATTTTTCTGTGACGCTGACCTTTTAAAAAACAAATTTGTCTTGGAATGATACTTGAGTGACTGCTGCTGAGACTTTCAATGTATATGACTACTTAAATTTGTCAAGAAAGTTATAATTATTAAAATATATTTATAATTAATGAAAAATTATTATTATTTTGTAGGAGTTAGCTTGGCAGTTGTATGGAGATAGATTAAGTGCTTTATTCTCCCATTGTTACATTTATTTATTTACGTATTTATGTATTTATTTATATATGTTTAATTATTCATTCATTCAAATTTGGGCCTCCGTGGTAAAAGTTAATGTAATCAAATCACTGGCCAAAAAAAGGCTACTTACAAAATTATTAAAAAAAAAGAAAAAAAAAAAGGCAATTCTACTGACATTCTAATAACATTAAGTAGCCTACAGGTGTTTTCACACAAACTTCCGATGAAACCAACTGAAACAGATACAGGATAGGCTATGCACGATGTAATCGTGGTGCTCATTGAACAAATACAATACAGCTAATACAATAATACAATTATACTGTTAGAAAATTATATTATATTTATTTAACACAGCTGTATTTTTATATAGCTTGACTGCCAATACGATTTTATGTACCAAATGATCGGAACCAAAAAGCGAAATTACGTTTCCTCATCGGCCTCTTTTCGGGTTCGTACCGTTTCGTTCATACAACAGTGTTAAATAGATACTCTCTGACATTTATTTAAATACTACTACATTACAAAAAGAATATAAATGAGCTATTTTGCTACATAGTTACAGCATGTAAGTCGACATGGCTATTTAAATTAAAACGGTTTATTAATTCATTAGTAATTTGATTGTCGACAAGCCAATACAGCCAATGCATGTTACGGCTTTAATAATCACTATAAAACGGTAGAACGTCAAGAAACCGCCCTAAAAGTGTTGCAAGAATAGCCATAAGAGTAAGAAGTCCAGCACGCAGTAGTGGTATCTAGCATCGGTCATGTCGGAGTCGGGTCACAGTCAGCCCGGGATGTACGGACAGGGGAGGAGGAGGCGGCGACGGCGGGACCGAGACCCAGGACCACCGGCTCAAAACCTCTCCGGACCCAGTCGAGATCGAGACTATGTTCCCCGTGAGCGCAGGGTGAGATTCTGTGTCAAAACACGAGCTGCCTACCTAAACATCATTTTAAGACATGGTTTTTGAATGACATATAATGCTTTAGTGCAGAAATTTTCTGTGTTTTAGATGCCAAATATAATCCTCGTGCGAGGGACACCAATCCTTAAATTTAAAAGCTACTGTATATATTTTTATTTATAAAAACCTTATTTATACTGTGAAAACATTTGTACTACAAAATATGCCTAAAGTATAAAATTTAGTTACTATTATTGCTTCTGTGACATTTTTTCTACTCACTTTTTTATACTGTACTGTTAGATGTTTATTTATTTGTTTATTTAATCTGTTTTTATTTTGATCAATTTTGAATTATTTATTTTAATCAAAGTTTGTATTATTTATTTATTTATTTAAATCTTATTTTTATTATTTATTTGTTTTTACAGTTATTTCAGTTTTTTCATACATTTTCCACAGACCCCCTAGCACTGCACCGCTGTGGGAGTCCCTGGACCCCAGTTTGGAAAGCCCTGCTTTATTGACTGAATTGTTGAGTTGTATGATATTATTGTCATGTATTTTCAGGATGGCAGCGAGGAACCCACAGGACCTCTTCTACAGAAGACTCCCATTATTCTTGCTAAGCCTCCTGGAGAGCGAGTATGTGTATAATTTATGTATATCCTACACAAGTAAACAATTCAAGTGAATGTTTTATTCTTGCTTTGGATTGTTTTGTATATAGTATTGATACATAATGTTGCCTTTATTTGGTTTTAGTCCAAACCAAGTGTTCCAGCAAGTGGAGCCCCATCTTTGGAAAAGCCGATCATGCTCATTAAAACCAGAGATGAAGTGGGGAAACCTGGGAACCCCCCGGACGTGGCTCCTTCAGTCTCAGGTGCAGGAACTGCCAAACTGGAGAGGGAAGGCCAGCGGCCGACCCAACCGGTGTATCAGATCCAGAACAGAGGCATGGGCTCAGCTGCATCCGGTGGAGCTGTGGATCGTCAGTTATTTTCTTACGTTTTGCTCCTTAATGTATCTTTTAATTACACAAGCTTTAAAGGAATAGTTCATCCAAAAATGAAAATTTGCTAAAGAATTTACTCACCCTCACACCATCCAAGATGTAGATGGGGAAGATCGGAACAGATTTGTTAAAATTTAGTGTTACATCACTTGCTCACCAATGGATCCTCTGGAGTGAATGGGTGCCGTCGGAATGGGAGTTCAGACAGCTAATAAAAACATCACAGTAATCCACAAGAAATTGTCACAACTCCAGTCCATGTCTTGTGAAGCGAAAAGCTGCATGTGTTTAATAAACAAATCCATTATTAAGACATTTTAGCTTAACTATAATCCAAAACAGTAAACAAATATGTCAGTGGATTTGGATGAAAGAAGTCAA
Source organism: Tor tambroides (assembly GCA_021397915.2). Lineage (NCBI taxonomy): Eukaryota > Metazoa > Chordata > Actinopteri > Cypriniformes > Cyprinidae > Tor > Tor tambroides. Next base: position 8,572 of record JAFVLL020038734.1, read on the forward strand.
CAGGGGATTTTCACTAAAATTTAAAACACCTAAATGATAGATTTGTTTCTTACAAACATGCAGCTTTTCACTTTACGTAAAGTCATTAATTAATGGATTGGAGTAAATTATTGTGATGTTTTCATCAGCTGTTTGAACTCTCATTCTGTCAGCACCCATTCACTGCAGAAGATCCATTGATGATAAAGAAATTAACTCATCTACATCTTGGATGGCCTAAGGGTGAGTATATTTTCAGCAAATTTTCATTTTTGTGTGAATAGTTCATTTAAACTGCTATTATGGGTATTTTATGTCATGACTTTTTTTCTGTGATTAACCAATCATCATACATTACCATGTGATTTTTCAGCTGTGATTGGCCAGACTAAGCTCCTCCCCCCTGAGAAGATGAAGCACAGCATTAAGCTGGTAGATGACCAAATGAATTGGTGTGACAGTGCTATGGAGGTGAGGGCATATTTTTTTCTGTTAATAATGTTATGTTTTGTATCTATTGCTCTATATAGGAGCATAACAGTCAGGTGAATGTATGGTGAATGTGTGTTTATTATATATCAGTATCTGCGAGACCAGACGGATATGTTAGTAGTTGGAGTTATTGGGCTACAAGGCACAGGCAAGTCCACAATCATGTCTCTCCTGTCTGCAAACAGCCCCGAGGAGGACCAGAGGTTAGTCCATCACCAGCATCCTGATTTTGTATTTGTTTCCACCAATTTATTTGCCTTTACACCTCATTGTTTTGGCATTTCACCCAATGATTCTCTGTTAAACAGGGCGTATGTGTTCAGAGCTCAGACGCAGGAGATCAAGGAGAGAGCGGGGAACCAGAGCAGTGGAATCGATTTCTACATCACTCAGGAGAGGGTCATCTTTCTGGACACGCAGGTCAGACTGTAGGATCGCACAGAACAGTGCTGTTTTCATGTAGTTTCTTGATAAACTAATAGTCATTTTCATCTCCAGCCAATTTTAAGCCCCTCTATTTTGGATCATCTCATTAACAATGACCGCAAGCTTCCGCCAGAATACAACCTCCCACACACATATGTGGAGATGCAGGTGAGTATAAGGCAATGATGCAAAACACTCTATGCCATGTACTATTTTACAAATAATGTTGTATATTAATATAACATAATATTATGTATTAGTATTTACTATATGCCATGTATTTATATTAAGACTTGTCACATAGACTTTTACAAATAGTATTCTAAAGCTTATTTGTCATGTATACTTATAATTGTACTTTACAAAAAATATTCTGTAGATTTAATTAAACTGAAATTCTCCCTCTTTCGTTTTTCCTGTTTCCAACTGTTTGATTCAGTCTCTGCAGATCACTGCCTTCCTCTTTACCGTCTGTCATGTTGTGATTGTGATTCAGGACTGGTTCACTGATATCAACTTATATAGGTAATGATATCA
>JAFVLL020038735.1:0-36026 GCA_021397915.2 Tor tambroides
ATCGTTGTTGCCACAGATTTGGAAGTGCATTTTTCTGTTCTTTAGAAGGGGGTGACCCAATACTTTTGGCAATATAGTGCATCTTACAATTGTTCAAAGTGGCACCAACAACAAATATAAGATTTTGGGAAAATATTACACAAAAAATAAATTACAAAGAAGAGAGAGACAACAGTATGAAATACTAATTGACAGGTTCAGACATAAACTGAAATGTTATATCTATTTTTCCTTATTAGTCAACCAAAATCTACTTTGTTTTCACTCTCCCACACTCATTTACATACAGTAGTTTGGAGTTTTTCCTTGGGAAATACAAGAATATAATCCTGATATTGATCTCCATTTCACGCAGATCTGTTTTCTCATGAACTCCTGATCATTTTTCATACTGCATTTTGAGATCATCAAAACCACTTGAGACAGTGAAAAATGTAATAATAATCAGAGAAACTTTCTGATAAGACAATGTTGGTCTAGGCAGCACTGGTCCAAGTACATGAACATTGTATTTCACACAAAAATACAAAGGTCACAATAGCTTCCTCTCAGCTGTGTCCCGCCGGCCATGGTATTTTGCATATCAACATTAGGTTCAATAAAATTGGTAACAGCAACGAATGCCTAGAGTGCAAGAGGCCAGGTTAAACACATAACAAAGCCTTAAAGATAACGATTCATCTTGGAGCGCAAGAATATCCTTTAAAGAAAAAGTGCAAACTTTATGCAAGTGTAAACACATGAAGAGCAGTGAAAGGCTTAAGCAGTGACTAGAAACCCCTTCTGCCAGTTTTGGAAGAGTCCAGCTGTCCGTCACTTGTTCGTGCTGCTCTTTATTTTTCTCTCAGCATGTAGAAGACCACAGCCTTGAGGTAGTGACCGCAGGCACAGGCAGCTGCCACCAGCCAATGAGAACGGAAACTGGGATCTGTGTTGACTACACACTTTGTGATGTCTGCCTGTAAGAGAACAAAGACAATATTTCAAAAACGATTAAAAATGCAATAACTATTAAAGATGCAACACATTTAGATATGGAGTTTGGCCTTTAAATTTCGCACTCAAGTATGTGCCTTTTAGGCCAAAGCTAACATTCAGTGGCCTAAACATGGTATATTTCAGGATATGCAGCATTACCAGGTTGGCCAAATGTTATAAAAGTTCAAAATTAGCTGAATACACATTCAGATGATTAAAGTTGCGTTTGTTTGGATTTGGCAAACTTTTTCACTTTTTTAAGAAGCAAATTTACCCACACAAAAGATAATATAATATTATGCTCACCAAGGCTGCATTTATTTGATAAAAATATAGTAAAAACAGAAATATTGTGAAATATGTTTTTGATTTAAATGTAATTTAAAATGTAATTTATTTCTGTGATGGAAAAGCTGATTTTTCAGCAGCCTTCATTCCAGTTGTCAGTGTTACATGATCATTTAGAAATATGCTGATTTGATGCACAAGAAACATTTCTTATGATCATCAATGTTGAAAACTTGTGCTGCTTAATATTTTTGTGAAAACCATGATACTATTCTTTCAGAATTTTTGTTAAATGGAAAGTTCAAAAGAAACATTTATTTGAAATATATTTTTTTGTAACATTTTACATGTCTTTAATGTCACTTTTGTTCAATTTATTGCATCTTTGTTAAAGAATCAATAAAAAAAAAAATCTGGCCAAACAGAAGATGATTGCACAATGATGATAATTTTTAAAGCCTGGCTATAATTTAAATTGTGAAAGAAATTCGAATCAAGAGACAACGCAAGACAACAAGATAATGAAGGCACTGAGAGATGGGGACATCCCTTAATTAGGAATTTTCATTAAAAAAAAAAATCTTACTCAGTGGTGTTTTTGTGTATCTGTGTGTGTGTGAATAGGCCCTTCATTCAGCTCCCAAGCCAATCCCACAGAGCAAAACACGCAGAATGGCACGTAGACACGACTACCCACATACTCACATCAACAACAAGGAAAATACCATCTACCAGTCTCTGCTTTATAATATACAGACTTTCGTTTAGTGCTCCTGATGATAAAGTCCTTGTTTTCAGGTTGAGTTCAATCTGAGGGTGTGCCCATTTTGTACTAAAACCGCAGTTGCAAAATCAGGACACTCCCAAGAGAAAACACCTTGAAAAATGTTGAGAATGATTTCGCCTGAACCATTACGACTTTCACTTACCCAATTAACCCAGCCTTTTTTCATGTTGTACCTCCACCAATCATTTGAAAGTTGATCCTTTATAAATTACTGAATGTGTTCTTTGTGTTTTCACTTCTAAATAAACGATAGAACATCAAACTTGTTGACCTAGATAATCAAACCTAGATTCTAATGAAGTATGAGATACTCCTAAGAAATATTTCTTATAACTAATTTTTTTTAACATCTTATTACTCACATTAAGATTTTTTTTACAAGTTTGAACTAAATACGATTTTTTTACGTTTTTAAAATAAGTCTAAAAATAAAGAAAATACAGTAAAAACAATAATATTGTGCAACTGTATTACAATTTAAAACACATGCTTTCTATTGTAATATATTTTAAAATGTAATTAATTACTGTGATGGTAAAGCTGAATTTGCAGCAGCCATTACTTCAGTCTTTAGTGTCACATGATCCTTCAGAAATCATTCTATATAAAATGATTTGGTGCGCAAGAACCATTTCTTATTGTTACCAGTGCTGAAAATCATTTTGCTGCTTAATATTTTTGCGGAAACTGAGATACACCAAACATTTAAATGACAGTGCAAAAACTGGTTTCAATATTGATAACCATTTTTAATAATAATTGAAAACCAATAACAATTTATAATAATTTAGCACCAAATCATCATATTAGAATGATTTCTGAAGAATCATGTGACACTGAAGACTGGAGTAATGGCTGCTGAAAATTCAGCTTCGCCATCACAGGAATAAACTTTTTTTTAAAAGAAAAATATTAAAATAGAATCAGTTATTTAAATTGTAGTAATATTTCACAATATTACTGTAATTTTAAATCAAACTGCAGCCTTAGTATGAATAAGAGACTTAAATTGAAGTATTCCAAACTTCTAACCGTTATTAAATGCCATTTTAGTATATTAATTTATCCCAGAAATGTTTTCATATGCACCAAATTGATTGATTGATTGATTGATGGGCCTGTAGGAGTTGCATACGGGCCCACTGTAAGTGCAGGCAGCTTGTGATGACTCTGGCACAGTGCCATGTTTAATCTGCCTGAACACAGACAGTCTAATGAGAACAGACACCGCAGACATGCCCTGCCAAAACAGCCACACATACTAGCACAGCTCCTCATTCAACAAGATTGCTGAACTGTGCTGTCTTTCTGAGAGATTGATCTGATTCCCACCCATAAGCTGCATGACCACTGCACGTTCTGCCTAAGTACTGGACAAAGATGCAAAGGCAGATTTCTGTGTTCTTTCTGGGCCTTAGCTCAGATCTATAAACACACAGCACAATGGTACTTCCAGTTAAACTAAAAAAAGCTGTCACCCAAAAATGCTGATTCTGTCATCATTTAGTCAGCCTCATGTTGTTCCAAACCTGTATGACAATCTGTCTTTTGCTGAACACAAAAGAAGGTATTCTGAAGAATGTTGGTAACCAGTTTTGGTGACCACTCACTTTTATTTTATGGGAAAAAATAAATAAATTCTTAAAAATGCAAACAGCCATTACTCCAGTCTTCAGTGTTGCATGATCCATCAGAAATCATTCTTATATGATGATTTGACAAATGACATTTTAAAAAAATATTATTTCCCAATTTTTTCCACTAGTGAAAAATTAAGCCACATAAAACAGAAAATGGCGAAAATTAGGAAATCGACTACTAAATGCCATGATTGACCAATCAGAATCAAGTATTATGTATGTTTAGGCCAGGAGCATGATAAAAGCATACTTTTTTTGTTAATTAATTGTACTAAATTAATGGATTTAGTGCTTACCCAGCCTCCTCTCCTCCTTAACCACGACACAAGGCTCTTGCGAACAAACTCGCCCATGCAGTCAACAATGGTGTGCACCATCGCTGGATGCCCATGCCGAACACAGTCCACAGCTAGAGCTCCAGCCACGGCATACAGAGACACAATCTTCCCCCATGTTACACCTGTAGAGAGACAGATATAATCCAACTCAAAGTCTGTTCACGGACATTTATTCATAACTCATTTAAAATGCTACATCTCCCTTGTGTTGCCTGATTTAAATATCGTTTGGAACAGGCAAAGAGGTAAAGTGTTCCAGTTAATGCATATTAAGCATAATCAAATCACATATTTTCAATGACAGTATATACTGTACAGTACGTGTGTGTGCTGGTGGAAGTGTGTATGAAAATCATAACCAGGTGAGTCATCAAAATACCTGATAATCCCTCCCTCTATCTTACAAAACATTATTATTGTTATATAACTGTCAGGCAGGCCGTCAGCCAGAAAAACGCAAGAAACTTTTTTTTTTAGAAGAACAAATGTTTGACTTGTGATGATAACCTCAATATACAGTATAGCCTAACGTGTTCAATGCATTTAACTGAATAATGACTTCAGTCGTAGTTGAAAAGGTACAAATGCTTTGCTTTCCCCTATTATAAATGCATTAGGGTCATGGGTCTGAATTTGATGAAAAGGCTCTCTGTACTATCATGTTTCGTTAAACAAGTAGGCATTATTATTTATTAAAGCTAAAGTGATAAATAGACTCCTATACACTACTTTTAAACTTTTCAGCCTGGAATGAAACTAAATGTAATAAAGCTTCAAACCCCCGTCTAGGAACATCAAATGGCCAGACATAAACACATCAACCCAGGAACCTAATCTGAGACTAGCAAAAACAGGAAACACAAAGGCAAAAGGAAACCATATTGAGGCATATGAGAGATAAAAGCTAGTTTGAAGTTCAAGATAAAAAGAAACATTCCCTCACTTGGTCTCGTGTAAGAATGGAATCGTAACACCAAGTTATACAATTCAGAGGTAATATTTCACAGTTTACGACAAATTGTTTCAAATCAAATGAAGACATGTATTAAATAAATATAGATGCACATTGGCACTCAAAATACTGGTCTACTACCTTCCTTTTGTACAATAATACAACCATCTGTCTATGCAGATCTATGCACATTGCCAAAAAAAAAAAATATCTGGATTATCCTGCACGCAGTTAGAATTTTGCATCTCTGTTGTTACTGTTAGATTTAATGTTAAACCGAAAACACATCGAAAAAGAAATCTGTAGGGAAATTTTGCAAGTGTTGAAGAATCCTGTGACCCCATTTAGGAAAACTATTAAACAGACATTTAAATAAATAAATAAATAAGTAATAGAAAGATCCAACAGCTGACAAATCGATTCACACACCTAAAACTCCCAATGGATTTTTCCATTCTAGTTGAGACTAAATGTAGGCCTACTTCACAGACCTAGTTTTGTGAATGGCTTTAATGATTTTGATTGAATCGAGTATAAAAGATCTCCTAAAATGCTTCCTTTTGACAGAATCAGCTATTGGTCTGTTTTATTTTTACAAGATTTTAAGTAGATATTAATTCACCAATGCATTAGCAAAACACCATTTCTCCAGCTTAAATTCTTAAGCCACAAAGTAAAAATAGATTGTTAAAACATGAAATCATTTTGATTTCTTTTCCATATGCTATGCATAACATCTTTTTATGCATAAAACTGCACCATTATTTATTTTAAATGGTCTTAGAAATAGTCACAGTAAAGCTGATTGGAAATCACTGAATTTAAAAAGTAAAAGTGAATATGCACATATTTTTCAATATGTTTTATATATAATTTTAAAATATATACTGTATAATATATAGAGCATAGTGTGAAAACATTAAAATAAATCTTCATTCATAATAATAATAAAAACACAACTATATAGTTGCACAGTCATATGAAAAAATATCACTTAAAAAAATAAATGAATAAAATAAAATATATTAAGTGAACACCAGTGACCAGTTTAGCTGCACTGCTTCAGGACAGGTATGTGTACAGACAAGAGGTGCAAAGGTGTCACCAGGTGCAGTAATTTGTGTCCAGCAAGGAATCTTTGTTGTCCTCCTTTGACTGACATGAGCAATTATGCTTTCATACTTAAAAAAATAAAGAAGGTTTTCCTGAACACATGAGGTGAACAAACATTTTACAGCACATCTTAAGAGCTGCTCAGGTTGAAAAACAGACCACAATTTACTACACTCTAAATCTGGGAGGTCAAATAAGGGTTGTAGTCATATGAACTAAACTGAATCCCAAGGGCTTGAACTAAATATGAGCGATATACAGTATGCAGCAAAGGGAATGAAAACTTCCATGGCACCCAGACACAGTTTACTTTCAGAAAAGTCCATATTTCATGGTGCTCTGAGAGTTCTCTGGTCAATTGTAGCACCGTTTCTCTGTGTATATATAAATGTCAGAATGGATTCATTTTTATCCTCTCTCAAAGGAGTCTATAAGCCGCTAAAAGGGATAGTTCAGCCAAAAAATCATTTACTCACCCTCATGTTATTCCAAACCTGTATAACTTTCTTCTGTGGAACATAAAAGAAGATATTTTAGCAAATGTTTCTGAGTTCTTTTCTCATTTCATTGGAAGTCAATGGCAACCTATACTGTTTGGTTTCCAACATTTGTCAAAATATCTTCATTTGTGCTCACACAGGTTTGGACACCATGACAGAATGTTCATTTTTTGGTGAACAATGCGTTTAAGGAACTGTGGACAACATCACACCGACCAGTTTACCTAAAGACAATAAAGAGTTATTTAGACAAAGGATTGACCAACCTGTAGAGAAGATTTCTGCAGCAACGGCCAAAAAGGCATCAGAGACTATACTCTCAGAGGCAATTGTGATGTTGAGCTGTCTTGCTACGTTGCGATACACATTGGGTCTTAGGTACTCCAGCTCATCACCTAGGAGACAGAGAGATAAATGTGTTTTATCTTCCCTTGGCTCAAACGATTGTTTTTCTCATCACAGGAAGAAACTGTCTAGAGTCATACTGAATAAAACCACAAATTCAGAGAAGCCTGACACAATGACAATGCAAAATTACTGTAATCTAACCTTAAAACCTGCTATTAATAGCATTGTTTATATACTTTCATGATTCTTTCATATCCAAAGCCAATTGGAGGGATGTAAACTTTTATTCTGCTCTTATATTGCAATGTCCTGACTCCTGATGATGAAATTGCCTGTTAAAGGAATAGTTCACCCAAAATGAAAGTTTTCTAAAAATCACATCACTTGCTCACCAACGTATCCTCTGCAGTGAATGGGTGCCGTCAGAATGAGAGTTCAAACAACTGATAAAAACATCACAATAATCCACATAACATTTTTTGAAACAAAAATCTGCTTGTTTTTAAGAAACAAATCCATCATCAATGCATGTTAACTTTAAACCAAGTGATATAACATGCTAAAATCTGTTCCAATGAAAAAACTAATTCACCTACATCTTGGATGGCCTGCGGAAAAGTGAATATCCCTAAATTTTCATTTTTGGGTGAACTATTCCTTTAAATAAGTCTGCAGCTATGTTTTCAGCTGTGTCTCACTGACCTGAATCATCTGTCTATATGTCAGTGATTCAGGTGGGTGAGGTGTGTATGCAAGGAGTACAGGGTTCAGGACAATACAGGGTTAACCTGGTTAAATGTGGGTGGGAAACCCTAAATCACTCTTGTGATAATGATCTGCATGTTTGCATGCTTTGTCCATAAAAAGCAACTCCCTCCAGTAACACAGTTGTCTCAAATTAAAATTTTTGTGCTTTTTCCTTTTAGGAGAAAATGGGTTCTTTAGTCACTCAGATGACAGTCATGTGGTATATGTTTAGGCAACTGTCTGATCAACAGATGATGTGCGATTAAACATTATCGATAGTCATTACATCCAATCTCATGAAAGGGTTCAGAATGTCAAACAGCATGAAAGGAAGGGAGAAAGAAGGAATGTGGAAGATAACTCAACGTAGTACAAAAGGCAAAGTACTTTACAGTGGGTGAGACAGACGAACCTTGTAAGAGTGTTGTAAAATATTATGCAATGGTATGGTTTGGCTTTGAGGAAGCTGAGAAACGTGTTTATTTTCATTTCCAAAAGTTCACAGAACATTCATGAATCCCTCATTTTTTCATTTATTTTGGTATGAAGCAGACAAGCACAGCTCAAGAAAGAATGAACATTGACAGGAAGTTCTGTGCAGTTTTAGCTCAGTCTTAAAATAAATCCACAATATAATCTCCATATATCAACTCACAATTCAAACAGACACTAAGTATACAGTATCTTAGTGAATGATCTTGTATTCTGTAGTTACTAGCTCTCTCTCTCTTTCTATGTGTGTGTGTGTATATATATATATATATATATATACACACACACACACACACACATATACATATACATACACACACACACACACCATGGCAATCCCCATTATCATTAATCATGAACGTACACATGTGAAACGTCAGATGTCTTACCCAACCACAGAAGAACTGAAGACACCTCAGCCAGTGTTCCCCCGGATCCATGCTCTGGTTTAGACCATCCGATTCCAGCTCGATGGAGTCTGGAGTGAATGTAATCCCTACACAAGACTTTAGACTGAGACACGAGCTCCTTATCCGTGGGAGAGCGATCAAACACATCCATGACTTCAGCCGCAAACACTGAGGAGCGGCGCAACATCTCCATGCCCTTCATGAGTGGAGATCAATTATAATCAGCTGACAACCTCCACCTTTATCGCCGTGTATGGAAGTGTTTCTTCTCCACCCTCTTCTGTTTCCAAAGTCTGATGGCGCCTTAAACGATCAGCATAAAGAAGAAAACTCGCGTTTTACTGTATCAGCAGAAAATACTCGCTCTCACCTTCATTTAGAATGAACGTGAACCTGATAACAGAGCAGAGAATCAATGATCAGTTAGCTCTGCTGTTTCTCGTAAGTCATTTTAATCCTCAGAAAGTCTCGAATGTCGACATTCTTAATGACAGCGAATTGTTCTCTCTACAGATTTGTGAGGTGCAGTCTGCGAGATTAAACTGCTGTCAGGAGGCAGTGCTGTCTTCGGTCTGTTTGGATAGGCTGCACACATGAAGTCTCCTTCTATGGAAAAACTCTCCGTTAAGGCGGAGATAAGCAGCTCTGTTATGGCTTGGATAGTCCGTCCTTCTAGAAGAGCTAATGTTCAGAAGATTTGATCAAGAAGATTTTGTTTTTTAGAAAACAAATTATCTATCTATCTATCTATCTATCTATCTATCTATCTATCTATCTATCTATCTATCTAATCTTCATTGTAAGAAATAAAATAGCAGCTCATTACCAGGACATTATCCATTAATTTTATCTGTCTGTCTGACTGTCTGTCTCTATCTTTTACACAAAAGACTGTATTGCATACAAATGTACAAGGGAACGGGTATATTTTGGGTGTTGGGGTCACCATTTCTTTTTTCCTTCATGTTTAACACTTGTTGTTTCTTCGTGTTTAATGACAAGTCTGTCACAACACAGTGCAATGTAAAATGTAAAACACCTGTAAAAAAATAAATTATCTATCTATCTATCTATCTATCTATCTATCTATCTATCTATCTATCTATCTATCTAACTGTCTAGTATTATCATTCCTGTAGGTCAACCTCATTGTCTTTTTAAGTATGGAAATTGCAAAACGTTGCCAACCAAGATATAATCTGATACAAAAAAAGGGACTACGGTAGATGCTTTTGCCTACTTTTCAAGTCAAATGTGCTTTTTGTCAGCTGCAAACTCACTAGGCCTATTCTCTTGTAACAAGAACAAGTTTTGTGTATAAAATGTTTATTAAGGGTATTTGTTAAGGGTACTGTGCATACAGTGGTTGTTGAACAAAAAAGGGTCATGTTACTCCAGTCCCACCCACCATCTTTGATAGAGTTGTTTTGCAAGTCTTGACTGTTTTTGCTCTAAGCGTGTCAGTTAGAATTCATTAAAGCCACCCACCCAGCTGAAACAACGGCTTTCCCAAAGAAACATATTAAACCAAGATTTGTTTTGACATGTCTAGTAATTCCTTGTAAACAGGAATATGCAACACACATCAAGTTTCCAATGTTGAATAACTGATTCAGTGATGGGGTACAATAAAAAAGCTTATTCAAACACAATACAGTGAACTTCCTTAAAAACGGACAGAAAAGAACAAAAAGTAGAACAAGATCAACCAGGCAGTTCTTTTTAGCATGGGAACATAATGAGTTGAAAGCTGAAGTTTATCTCAGTGGCACACAATGATACAGTTCCTTTTTTTTCTGACCACATTTGAGGCTTCCTCTGTATCCCAATTTAAAAACTAAAACATTCTATCTGATTCTAAGGCCTATGAAAATAGCTTGTGACAGTTTATCTTGTTAAAACACAACTGAATATAGATATATACAGGCCAAAGTTAGGCTACTGCTGCTGCAGTTTACATTTCACTCATTTCCAGTGAATAATGAGACACTGTAGAGACTAGTAATCTTTGGTAAATTGTAACACGCCACACCTCTGAGGAATAATGCTTAAGTTTTCTGCAGAAACCCTACATGCCTCTGCACGCCCGTCACATGTCTTCTCATCGGTTACGTTCCTTCTTCATATCTGGCTTTTTATAATCAAAATAGAGATAGGAAAACTGGTCATCAGAGATACTATTAAAATCAACAATTACTTTTAACCCTGAAGTAAACGTAAATAAATTTATTTTGGCTTTGGACAATATTTTTTGTACAATACTGCTCCCTACAGGGAAAAAGAAGAAGCTACGCAATAACAACAAAATCATTTCCTTAGTACCACAAAATTATTTCCTCAGTACACTATTTGTACAAGAACACCCATAACTGATTGTGATCTGGAAATATATGACATCTTTAAAGGGAAGATAAACTGAAATAAATTAACAGGAAAACACAGACCATCAATGTGATCTTGCTGTGAGGTGAAAATGCCTCCTGTTTGAAGAAGATTAAAGCAGAATTTTGGCCTCCTTTTGAAAAGAAATTAAATAAATTGAATATATTTAATTTATTTTCAATTATTTATTATATAAATAAATATAGAGCCACAAGGACCAAATAAGGCTTCATGTTAGAAAATGTGCCCTTACAAAACATTTAAAACTATAATTACCTTAATATAAGCACCAACAAGAAACTTTATTAAGGCTACAAAACAAAGCATGAAGGGCATTTTGTATATTGAAAATGTTTCAAAATTTGCATCCTATTCAGAATCTGATTTAAAGGTCTGTGGATGTGATGTCTAGGAATTTTGTTGATCAGGTAACAATTTATTTTATCAACATTAAAAGAAAAACAAGATATGAAGCTATTATACAAAATATAAAACAAAAAGAAAAATATTAAGATGACAAAACAAACTAAACAGGACATATTGGAATGCTAACTGTCTCTAAATAGAGAAGAAATTTTGGCAGAATATCTAACCACTGTGACCACTAAGAAAATTCATACAGACTGATGGACCATAATCTTGGTATAGAAACAGCCCAGTTCAAATTGACTAACAAAGCAAAGCAGGTCATGTTCTGACTGAACACAAAATGAACTGAAAACAGAAAAAAGCACTCCTTGATCTCATGCCATTATGTCCCTTATAATAATGGTTACATCCTTTCCCCACTTGGCAGGTCATGATAGAGATTTTCTATAGAAAAAAAAGCTAGCTGCATGATATTGTTTTACCATAAGAAAAAGACAACCACTGTGACATAAACCCCAGTGAAAGTGACCTACACTTTGCACATATATTTCACAAGAAAGTACACAATAACAGGATGCTGAAAATAACTCAAATGCCCTCACAATGTAATGTATTAATACAAGGTATGTTTGTCATATTAAATAAAACAACTTGAGTGTGCGACTGTCCTTCTATTGTATGATGAAGTAGAAGCTAAAGTAGAAGATTTAAAAATTATACTCACATACCTAAATTGTAAATCTCTAAAAATGTTATTAGTTGCATAACCTCCAGAAAACACACTACATTAGCCAGCGTGGTTAATGAAAAACTACGATTCCCAGTAGTCTTTGGGCTTTGAAGGAGATTGTCACGCATGCGTTGAACGTAATTCCTCTCTCAGAGTAGCGGGGTTTCATAGAGGGTCTCCTGTGCTGAGTGTAAACCATAAACATTCACACTAAAGACTGACTGTCTGCTCTTATGTATGGACAGGATTACATATTAAAATCCTCGTAAACCATAGAGCTGGTCAGCCTGATCCACTGGAATGATTTAGAGAGGCGTGGATTGGGAACAAGCTGTTCCTTTGGTGGGTGACTGTCAGGAGAAGAAGGAGAGAAAGAGGAAAAATCTGAGAACCCCTGAACTGGAGGTAGATTAAGCTGGACATGGCACACCTTCAGAACATTCGGAACCAGGTAATCCACAGAGATGAAGATAACACCTCGTGCCCTCCAGGCATGGCTTTCATACTGAGACATAACTGTTACTTATTGTTCTTTTTGGATGATGATTGAACTTAACATACAGTGTCTTTGTACTGTAGTAAGCTTTTGTAATTATAAACTATTCCACTAAATAATATAATATAATGAGTACACGTAGTTACACTGGAAAAAAAATGGTGTGGGATTTACATAAACAATTTCCACTCCAAAATTGCTTGTAAATTGTACAAAGAAACGGCAAGTAACACATTAAACGTGAAACTGTACAGTATTTTCTTGTAAAACATACTCCAATAACCTGTTTTATTTACAACTTCGAAAAATAATTTTTACAGTGTCGTTTATGTAAATACATTGTACTGTGAACTAAAGTGTAGGTAGGTAATGCAATATGATGTTCCTCTTGGAAAAAAATACCAGGTAAACGAAGAAAATACAGTCTATTTCTTTAATAGTGTTTAGCATTGATCACAACTCCGGGTGCACGAAATTGACATTTTGGGCAATATCACAACTGATAATTCTTTTTTTTTTTTCTTTTCATGATTGAAAACTGATGGCCGCTATGATTTATGAAGTCTTCAGACTACAGCTCCAATCTAGAATTCTGATTTTAAAAGGCGACTTTGACCTGTCTAATTAAAGCTATTGTCATTTTCAATTATTAACTAAAAGCTAATATTTAACTAATAATGGTAGCTACTTATAATAGGTATTATTAATTAGTTGTCCCCATATTTTGCTCAACAATGCTACTACACAGTACTCCATGAAATCAGATCATTTAGACTCTCTACTACAGCATTGGTGGGAGCACAGATAACGTTTTCTCAATATTTGCACAAATTGAAGTATGGACTACATGTGTCCAGCTTGGCTTTTCAGCCCTGTTACCCTAGTTATTGAAAGAAAAAAAAAATCAAACATATACTTTAATGCATGTCAAATATTATCACTAACTAGAAAACCAAAATATTGTCCCAAACTAGTGAGAAACTTGATAATTTAGGCTAAAATTTGCAACCCTGTTACCCACTCACATTTTTTTTTTAAATGTCCATTTAATTTTGACATTTAACGTTTATTGCTAGAGCTTTGCAAAAAATCTCAAATGTTGGTAACAGGGTTGCAAAAATGTCCCATGGAAATATTCATGGTCAGTTATTGTAATGACAGTTATATCGTATTGAGAGTCTTCATATCACACTTTTTGACACCGCCATAATAGAGAAAAATAGAGGAAAAACACTGTTTTTCCCTGTGTAAAACCGTTATATTGAATATGAGACCGTGTGGTTATTTTGTACCCATCCAGATGACAATGGCTGCCATCTGTTTATATAGTTAACAGGTTTATGTTATGTTGGTCAGGCGCACGTTTGTAGGCGAGTATGATAATTGCAGTGTATCATGTTTTGATGAGGGTTGAACCTCAGAGTATCTTTGACGAAAGACTGGCACACCCACTGATCACACAGGTGTAGCTGGCAGAATAATTAACTCATCTTTCTGAGAACTGTTAAAAATACCCTGTTGATCTCATTTTATGGAGCCTCCAATGGGTGGTACTACCAAGAATAGTAAAGGTTTGAGTTTTGATTGCACAGTGCTTTAGAAAGGTGCAATAAAAGTGTGATGAATGCGGAAATCAGATGTTGAGCTAGGAGGTCTTATCTCCTGAACTTTGAGTCTTGTCGTCAAAAGAGCTTGTTGTTGTTTTGATAAAATAGTGCCACTTCCAGATGGATTGTCAGTACAATTCATCTTCATGCTGTACCGAAGAAGGAAGCAGATGCTCCAAGTGTTTTCCTAGTGGTTAGACAGCAGAAAAATGAAAAAACTGCTTAAAAAACTACATGGGATTTCTAACGATTCTCTTTATAGATCTTCATCTTCTCCAGACCTTCATTGGAGTGATGATTGGGTAGATCTTCCTGAATTTGTTGATCTGTTGCTTGAATAATAGGACAACATATAGAATTCATCACGTTTGTTGGATCTTGTCATAAATATCTGGTAAGAATTTTTACATCTTTCTTGTTTTTCTTCAGAATTCACGTTTGAATCCTGAAGAATACTTCACTAAATTGGAACGAATTGGTAAAGGCTCTTTTGGAGAGGTATATAAGGGCATAAACAACCGCACAAAAGAGGTGGTGGCCATTAAGATTATTGACTTGGAGGAAGCAGAGGATGAGATTGAAGACATCCAGCAGGAGATCACGGTCCTCAGCCAGTGTGACAGCCCGTATGTCACCAGATATTACGGCTCCTATCTGACGGTTTGTGGAGATTTCTTTCTTTCTTTCAGGCACAGCTCTTATTA
This sequence comes from Tor tambroides, assembly GCA_021397915.2. Taxonomy (NCBI): domain Eukaryota; kingdom Metazoa; phylum Chordata; class Actinopteri; order Cypriniformes; family Cyprinidae; genus Tor; species Tor tambroides. Next base: position 14,882 of record JAFVLL020038735.1, read on the forward strand.
TATAGCATTATATTTCTGTATTTTTAAAGGAATTGTTTACTCAAATGCCATCCTTTCAAAAAACAGATATGACTTCCTGGTAACACTTTACAATGACATTAGATTAGTTTATGCACTAGATATCATTAACTAAAAATGAGCATTACTTCAAGATTAATTTCTACATATACAAATACATTTTTTTTTTAACATTTTCAATTTGACATGAGTTCCTGTATTAGGAACAAGCATGAATTAACAATGTTGTCACTTGCCATGTCACTGAATTTCTTCCATGGAACACAAAATGAGGTATTTTCCAGACTTTTAGCTGTTTTTTTTTCCATACAACAAAAGTAGACCGTGACAAGTGTGTCTCAAATCAGAGCTGCTATGGTTAACTGAAACTATAACTAATAAAAAAGGTTTCAGTAGCTGAAATAAAATATAAATATTAAATGAAAAACTTGGCAACTAAGTAGAAGTACTGTGGAATAAGTTTACGTTGAAGTACTAAAGCTACTAAATGGAAATAAAAATGAAACCTATATCGAAAAAATAAACACTTAAAGCCTTTATGTATAATGCATTATAAAGGTATTCATAATGTGTAAATATGTTGTAGTGCATTATAACTTTTCATAAATAATTATAACCAAAGTTAAAATATTTAAAGATTTGTTTGTCATGTGTTTTAGTGCATTATACTTTCTAAAGGTGTAACATTGAATAGATAAGAAGTATCACACAGTGCATTATAAGGCATAATTAATGTATTAAAACTACTCTTATAATGCATTATATAAAGGCTTTAAGTAAAGTGTTACCAAACTTTGACCATAAAAAAAATGATAAACGCACATAACAAAATTCTAAATTAAAATGAGAACTGAAAACAAAATAAAAGCTCATATAAAATATTAACAAATACTATCATAGTATACAAATAATACTAAAATAACAGTCTCAAACTCCAAAAAGGACAAAAGTGCATCATAAATAGGGTATGCTTTGCTGAACTGTTTTTTTAAAGAACGTCAGTTGAATTTATTGTTGTTTTTCAGGGCTCTAAACTATGGATAATCATGGAATATTTGGGAGGTGGATCGGCTCTGGACCTGGTGAGTTGGTCTTTTCATTATATTTCTGGGTTCTTTAAAGTGAGGAATAACGTCGGAAAATTACTTCAGGGAAAAAACTCTGGAAAATGTCAAGGGCACTGGAAATGTCACTATATTTAACATTCTCTAATGTGTTTGTGCACAGCTAAGGCCAGGAACTTTGGAAGAAGCATATATCGCCACCATTCTCAGAGAGATACTGAAAGGTCTCGATTACCTCCACTCAGAGAGGAAGATTCATAGAGATATCAAAGGTTAGTATCCAAAACCTACCTCTGTTTAGTTCATTTTAGTCTTGTAAAGTGTCGCTACATTAATAACCCCTACTTTTTCCTACAGCGGCCAATGTGTTACTCTCTGAACATGGAGAAGTCAAGCTAGCAGATTTTGGAGTGGCTGGCCAGTTAACGGACACACAAATTAAGAGAAACACATTTGTAGGAACTCCATTTTGGATGGCACCAGAGGTCATCAAACAGTCTGCATATGACTTCAAGGTACAAGTACTTTTCATTTAGCTAACAGGTATCATGTTCAAGTTCTCCACATGAACATCTGTTAACTAGTCAAGACTGCTTCTGTTGTGTGATGAAAATAGCTCAATTAAATATTCAGAGACAGACAGATGGCACAAGTACTCACCCTTATTTTTTCCCCTTTTTCTTCCCTCTGTCTTAGGCTGACATCTGGTCATTGGGTATCACAGCCATCGAGCTGGCTAAAGGAGAGCCACCCAACTCAGAACTTCATCCCATGAGAGTCTTGTTCCTCATCCCTAAAAATAACCCACCCACGCTGGAGGGGTCCTACAGCAAAGCCTTTAAGGACTTTGTCGAGGCTTGTCTCAATAAAGATCCACGATTTGTTAGTACCTCTTTTTTAGTACCTATATAAAAAATAAATAAATACAAATATTTAGGGATGTATAATTTATTGGTTATTAGTCAATGTATTTTCAATATTATTTAAATTAATTTAATATTGATTTAAAAATAATTAATTGATATTAGATATTTGTGCATGTTAATTTCTCCTATTTTTTTTACATTTAGATCATCTTTGCCATCATCTGATGCTTAAAGCTAATTTTTAAAAATACAAATTTAATAATTTAATAGCACCATTAAATGTAATCTTTAGCCATCTCAAAATGAATATTAATTTTTAAACTGTACATAATGTTGTAATTCTAAATTTAAATTTTTTTTTAAATTATTTTAGGCAAAATGGTATATATTTGCCATTTTTATTGGTTAATGCCATATAAAATATTATATAAAAATAATACAGTGATGCCATTAACTTTAGTATAAACAGACTAATTAAACTTTAAAACATGAGGAAAACTGCTTTTAATTTTTATGATATGCTGTTTGCATCCAACAGAGACCGACAGCCAAAGAGCTTCTGAAACACAAGTTCATCACTCGCTACACAAAGAAAACCTCATATCTGGCAGAGCTCATTGATCGATACCGCCGCTGGAAGTCAGAGGGCCATGGGGACGAATCAAGCTCTGATGACTCTGACATGTATGTGTGTGCTTTACATTCCTAGATGAGCGATTAGTTGTTTGTGTACAGTATGTTTACTCTGTGTTTTCACTCAGGGATGGGGAGGGGGATGACGGGGACCAGTGTCCCATGTGGACTTTCCCCACTGTGCGGCCCACTTCCATGAACAAGTTACAGAGAGGTTTCAATCATTTAGACAATAAGGTAAATATGTGTTCTAAAGTCTTTACAGAGCAAAGCCAACACTAAAGCAGAATCTGTACAAGAATCTCAGTTGTGGTAAATGAATTAAATTAAAGTTGCATCAGAGCTGCCTTTGATACTATGTGTGAAATAGAACAGATCTGGCAATGTTTAATACAATTTTTATACTGCATTACATATTTTAGAAGCAGAAACAGCAGCACAGAGCCTCCTTCAAAAAAGCAGTCACAGTATGTTTCATTAAACATTTTATGCAAAGAGAATAAGTGTAATAGACTTAATAGTTTTTAGTTTAAAATCATGTACAGTCTTATGTATATCCACCTTTTTCTGAACACGGAAGTTTCATCCGACTGGAACGGTGCTTTACATTTCCGGTCTCTGGTGTTTCTAGTTAAATTAACATTTTCCAAGCTGATAATATAACGTCAAACCTGCGCACATTTTTATATTTAATTATTGAAAAAGTTTCAATTCAGTTGATCTTTTCTTTTACCTCGTTTTAACATGGATTTAACATGGAGACTGTAACATGAAAGCACCCAAAGTGGAAGTTAGAATCTATCTTGGCGCCGCTCATCGGTTACTCAGGAAAAATGTTGCATAGGGTGAGCCATATTGTAATCACATGATCAGCTGAATACTACTCTTATAAAGTGCAACAGTGCCTGTCCACTGTGTTTTCCTATAAGGATTTAAAAAAAAAAAAAAAAAGTCTTCAAGACCTAAAAGTTATGAACCAAACCAACCAGCTACAAGGTGAATCACAACATTACAAACTTTCATTTGAAGCACAAAAAATATTTGAAAATCGGACAAAAAGAGGTACAAGAACAGCTTTAATGAGGTAAAGAACTACAATTCTATGAAGAATAACAAATGACAAAAACAATGCAGATATACAAAAATACTACTGATGTAAAGATATTGATTATGTGTTTAGTTAGATTAAGTTATTTTTCAAAATCAGTTCCCCTATGGAGAAAATCGATGGGATTTTTACTTTCGGAACCCTGACTGTTCCACTCCATAGTCAAATAACATTTTTAGCCCTAGTACTGAGCCTTGTGGTACTCCATACCAAACTTGGATGTGACATCTCTTTGTTTACCACTACAAATTGAAAACTGTCTGGTAAGTATGATTGGAACCGTGCCAATTCAATTCCATCTAATTTTTGAGCCTAACCAAGAGAATGTTAATAGTATCAAAGGCAGCACTGAGGTCCATTAACACTAATTTTGTACTGAATATGATCAGTTTCTTTTCTGACTGGATTTTGGCAGTTCATTTAGAATTCCCCTGTAGTATAACAGAAATACATCTCATTTCATAAAAATACACATACGTATATATATATATATATATATATATATATATATATATATATATATATATATAACCTTAACTATAATTATATACTGGGTACAATTTAAAAAAAAAAAAAAAAAAAAAAAGCTGAAATTAATTTTTTTTTTTTTTTAACAGACATCAGACGTTATGAAGAGGCAGCCAAAGTCACCATCTCTAAAAACGTTCATCACACCCATCTTCAGAGAGGTAAAGAATTCAAAAACGTACGTTTATGTAAGTGAGCCTGGACCTCCTGCTTTAATGTCAAGTCACAACACGTGGATTATGTTCTGTATGCAGCTGAAGGAGAAGCGGCGTGTTAGCGGGAGTGGTGTATGTGCCCTGGAGGAGCTGGAAAACGCATTCAGCCTCGCAGAGGAGTCCAGCCCTGGAATCTCAGACCGTTTACTCAATAACATTATGGAGAGAGTGTGCAGGTAAACAGGTCTTACATTTAATATACAGTCTCATCTATGTGTCTGTACACATAATATCTAATTGTATTTTCTATAATTTTCTGATTATGCCAGTTTTTCAGGTCATGCTGATTCTATGCTATAAGATAATGTGCTGCACTACTTGCATGCAGTACTGAATCTTCCGCAGGAGTGAACTCTGAGACTTCCTGTGTCTCAACCCTGCAGGTTTACACTCAACGGAAACGGCATGCCTTCAAAACGATGAGGTCCGTCTGACTGCTGGTCAGCTCCGTCCGATGGAAAGACTATCCTGATTTCTTCATGAGCCGGTCCTCTATGCCCACCTGCTCCTTCTGCTGAACACCACTGGTCTTTCATTATACCTTGTATTATGAGATGTTTTTACAGTTTACTTTATAGAATTTTGAAGTGTCTAAATGAAATGTAAAATATGAAATGACAAACCAAGATCATGTGTATTCCATTAAATTCCATTAAGTACATTGAACTGTAAATAAACTAGTTTAAAAAGTGTTTATTTCTTACATTTGCATTTAGGACTTAAATTATAGGGTGAAATGCAGGAAAAGTCTTTTTTTTTTTTTTTTTTTTTTTTTTTTTCAAAAATGAAAAATCTGTCATTTACTCACCCTCATGTCATTCCAAAACCATAAGACTTTCGTTCAGCTTCGAAACACATATCTGAGAGAATTGTCCCTCCATTAAAAATCCATGGAACCGAAACTTTGATGTTCCAAAAAGTTCATAAAGGATTATAAAAGCAATCCTTTTCTTTTTAAGAGACACATTTGTTTTATAATACAGATTTAATTTAAGCTTTTATTCACATATAAATATTGATCAGTGCACATACATAGAGCATGTAATGCAAGTACACTTGAGCTTGTTTACTATATTTGATGTGCTCTACGTATGTGCGTTGATCAATGTTTAAATGTGAATAAAAGCCTAAATACCCCAAATTAAATGTTTATATTGTAAAACACATAAGGCAGGGTTATTTTAGTATTATTTAAGAAACATAATATTTATTAATATTTTTAATAATAGGCTAATTTTTTTATATTTTTAGTTTTAAATTTTTAATTATTTTTGTGATTTTGTTGTTTTTATTAGTTTTTTTTTTTTTTTTTTTTTACAGAAAAATAAATTTAAAGTAAAATTTTAGTATTAATAATTTAAGTACTTAAATGAAATAGAAATTTTGCCTTGGCAATAAACTGAAAATAAGTTTTAAGTTTTTCTTTGAATATTTATATTTTATCTTAGCTTTATTTCAATTAACAAACTATTTTTGTTCATTTAAATAGGACTTGGATTAACCCACTCAGTTCATATGGATTTCTTTTACAATGTTTTTATGAACTTTCTGGTGTAATGATCTTTCAGTTTTGATTTAAAAAAATTATTCAGACACCAGATATAATTTTTGATATTTTTTCACTAGTGAGTGCACGACACTGTAGTTAATTTATGTGAGTGAGGATAGCAAAATAAAGTAAACTGTGACATATTATACCCAAAAATTCTTCATACAGTGGACTACCAATAAAACTGATAAAAATTTGGGACCAAAAATTTGATTTGACACTTTGACCTGACCATGTTTTGTTACACACCTTTCTATCAAAGTTATCTGACATTATCAAGATGAATTTGTTCTGACACAGTTTAACTTGGAGTTCTTGTCATATTACCATTTTCCAAACTATAGTGAATAAACTCTGATAATGTGAGAAATGTTGAAGGTGTCTGAATAAAATTTGGTTTGACTATGTTTTAAAGATGAATAAACTCATACAGGGTGAGTAACTGATAACAGTTTTTATTTTTATGTGAACTAACCCTTTAAATGTGACAAAAAGAAGAGGATTAAATGTTTACACAGTTTTATTTGATATCACTTCAATGTCATAACATGAAACTTACTACATGCGGTGTGTACAGGAGCAACGCCTCAGCAACATGCTACACAAAATAAATAGTAAAGCTGGAGAGAAGCGATTTCATCAAAACCCAGTTTAGTGCCTCTCTGAACGAGACAGGAAACTGAGGTCTTTGAGTAAACTCCCTTTTCTCGTGCTTAGCAATCCGGGATGGAAAAGAACTGTTCACCCATCCCTCTTATTGCCAGATACAGAAAACGGGGAAGAAAATGATTCCAGTCCTTGCATAAAATGTACAAACAAAGGGTGGAGACCATGAGCCCACACAGTGCATTAGTGAATTAAGGATTTGAAACACATCAGACTAGCTGAGCTCATGTCGAGATGATAGCTGCTTACAGTATATTGTTATGAGTACACAAAGCAACACTGCTTAATGTGTGGCCGACTAACTTTGGCCAAACTTTTCAGGCTTACGCAAGACTTCTTCAGGTCCTTGGTTGGACCCTGTACAGCATGTTGAACGGACAAAGCCAAAAGCCTTATAAATACAACCAATAATCCAAAAAGAGGCAAAAAAAAAAATCTCCCAAATCAGATGTCGTACAGATCTGTCTTCATAAAGTGAAGCCGATAAGTAAACATAACACTGCCACACATGCTGTGGAACTTCATCATGCTACTAAAATAACAAATAACTCAACTGGCCTTAACACACACACACACACACACATATATACACATACATATACATATATATACATAGACATACATACATACATATATATATATATATATATATATATTGAGATATGCCTCGCAAAAAAATATTGGTTGTAAAAAAAGAAAAAAAAAAAGATTTATCAATAGATCGTAGGGAAAGAACTTGTAAATTAATTATTAATATGCCTTAAAAAAAAAAAAAAAAAAAAAATCACATATACAATATAATAAAAGGGGAACAGGCCGTTTCAGGCCATTGATCCTAGTTTCAATTTTAGGACTTAGCGGCTGACTGAAAATGTCTTGCATTGTTGTTTTAACCTCAACTTTGACAAAACTTTAACTTCACCAGAACCATTTCCTCTTCCCTGTGTTTAGATGGTGGAAACAGAAAGAAAAGTGCAGTATTACACTGTTGATGACCTTCTTCCCCCTTATGGGCGTTAGTTTAGACTTAAGCTTATTATCTGTCAACTATCCCAAAACTAGTGACATTTGTGAATACATCATTTAAAACATTACATTTAGTTTGGTTAGCGAATATTTTTTGGTCAGTCTTCACTTTAAAATAAATATCTGATTAGTTTTCAGATTTAAACAAAATCAATGCTGTGAGATCAAAAATCAACAGATCAGAACTTAAAAATCCCCTAAATAGTAACAGTCGCTTAATAATGACCTTCAAGACATGCTTTAACCTACCTTGGAAGAGGACAGCACATATTGTACAAGTCAGTTCAGCTGCCTCATCATCAAAATAACATTTCTATTCCTCTCTGATTCCTTCCTGTACCAACATCTCGCCCTCAGCCCTTTAAAAGTGCGAAGGCACTCGATCATACAACTCCAGTTTCTGAGCTACGCCCTGTAAATGTGCTCTCTTACGAACGTTGTGTTGTTTTTAAATCAGCGAGACACATTTTACAGCGCTAGTCCTTCATCTCACTTACTGCACCAGCTGGACTTAATACAAACCTTCTGTTTGTCAACACTCCATTCAGTAGTATTCAGTCATGTTGTTCCAGGACAAATAATAGAAAGCATTTTTGTGGTCCTGTGGGACTAGATTTCTACTGAATAAACAAGAGTCGTTAAATATCATCCTAATGACAGATTCATCTTAGCAAAGACGTTAAAACCTGAACACAGCAATAAGTGTGACCTTAGCGAGATGGAAAACACACAAACATAACTTAATTCAGTCTACTGTGTTTCTATAAGAATTCTTTCAGTCTAATGTGGTTCTAGAAAAGCAAGACGCCCACTTTTTGTTTCATTAGCGAGAAGACGAGAAGAAAAGATTTAGAGAATTACAGAGCGCTTACTTTCCGACCAACTTCTTCGGTCCGAGGTTTTAATAAGCAGCTCAAACTCCCAGCAAGCAGAGAGCTAACTGTTCAGAGTCAAGAACTGAGTTATTATGATGATGCTTCTCAGAGCCACAAATCAGAAAGGATAAAATGATGATAGTGTGTTTGGTCCTGGCAGAGTGGGCCCAGCCCTCAGCTCCAGGAGATCAGTCTGACACACTCAGCTTCCCCCGTTCATCTCTGCTGGGCCTTTGGGTACAAGCAGACTCATGCGTCCCGCAGAGCTCGCTGCACTTTTGATCACCTCCATCCATCTGCACACACATCCCAGCATGTTTTAGCATACCAAATAGTCACTTATTTCTTGTATTATAGAAGAACAAATAACTAAGGGCCAGATTTACTAAACAGAGCAAATTAGCGTTAAAGCGCAATTCCATAAAAGCACTAAACTGTGCATGTGATTTACTGACAATGCGCACATTAAAGAACACAGACGCAGCCAGATCATTTCCATAATGACCAGCGCAATCTACCAAGAGCTGCGCAAATTACCGCCTGCTTTAAGACATGCTTTTTTGGGCGTTAAATAATGGCGCAAATACCAGTAATTTGACGAGTGTAAATTGCGTTGCGTGTTTCATTTTAATACCCTCCCATAAATTTTGCATCTGAAAGGTAAACTCCTACAAATTCAGTAAGGTCAGGCGCAAAAATAACTGTGTCCACGCCTTTTCAGCGCTAATTCTTCACAGCGCGTCTTTAGTAAATCCTGACAGTACTATTTTAATGCCAAAAGACGGTTTGCGCTGGTGCAAGCTGTTAGTAAATCTGGCCCTAAGGCTGTTAATTTAGCATGATTAATAAATTTTAAAAAAGAACTTCAAAAGTATGTATAATGTGTATTGAATTGTAATGAAAATATTTTACTTTTTATTTGTGAATAATAATGACATATACTACTGTTCAACCATTTGGGGTCAGTAAGTTAAATTTCTTGTGAAAGAAATTAATACTTTTATTCAGAAAAGAAGCATCGGATTGATCAAAAGGCATTTATTAGAGCTGCACAATTCTGGATAAATTGAGAATCACGATTTTTTTTTTTTTGTTTCAAATGAAGATCATGATTCTCCCATGATTCTGAACTAAGCTAAATAACATGTAATTTACTAGAGGCTGTGACAAAATATCAGTTTCCTCATTCAAAAATGTTTGATTTATTTGAAAAAATTATTACAAATTTTTTTTTGGAATGAATAATTCAATGACTCACTCATAATTATATAACTTGTTCCATTACTAAATAAATCAGCAGATTTGAACGAATCTCTTGAATGAATGATTCAATGACAAATACATTTTTTAACAGTCACTTGTCGCCACCTAATGGCAAAACAATGTAATCAACAAACATTATTTGAAGTGCCAATTTGAAGAGAGAATTACTTTCAAAAGATGATGTTCGTTGCCATAGACATCAGTGTTTATCCGAACTATAAACCTATCCCAGTACTTCTGTTATAATATGAATGATAGTAAGACAGAAATAATATTGTGTGGTTGAAAAAAAAACAGTTTATGTGGCTGTTTCATTCCTAAACATGATAACTGCTCTCTTTGTGTCAGCGGCAGCACGAACACAGATTTGAATGTTCCGATTTAAAAGACACCGACGAATCGTCAAAAAAAAATGCAGCCTTGGTGAGCATAAGAAACTTCAAAAACGTTTAATAAAATCTTACCCTAAACTTTAGAACGCCGCTGTACGTTAATTTGATAAATGACCAAATCATTAAAATGATAACTGACAGCCCTATAATTATGTAATATCAAACAAAGAATAACCAAAATAATAATTTTTAAACTATATATAAATAAAATGAAAAACCATACCTTTCAAATGTATACTCGCTCTCTGCCCTGAAGAAGTAAACATGGGATTTGAACTGCAGCTTGAAGACGTACTCCTTATGGATGCTATCCGATTCCCCTGGGGTGCTGACTGTGTAACCTAGCAGCGGCAGACTGGCCAGAGGGAAGTCATCCTGGAACAAAAACAAGAATTCATTATAAATTATCCAGACCTTTAGACCTCCTACAGGAAGTTGAATCTTTCAGAATGAACGTCAAATACATCAAAGGGCTGGTGCATATTCCAATACCTGGTGTGTCTTATAGAAGAACAGGCAGAAGTTAGTGAAGACGACCCACAGTTTCTGCCAGCCGTTGCTGTTCTTGAACTTCCTTAGGAGGTAACCAGACAGCTGGTTCTATAATGGAGGGCAACACGAAGTTTTAAAATTCAACTGCTACAACACAGCAACAACCCCTCATTCACAAAAGACCATTAGTGCTGCATTAGAGTTTAATGAAATTTACAGCTGTACAAGACATGGAAAGAATAAGCTAGGTAAAAAAAAGAGAAAGAAATCATAATAGAAAGTCTCAATTTCACTGGCAGAGCTTGTACTCTCTACACATATTTCTTACGGGTCAGCATACTGCCTAAAAGTGGGTCACAATGAATTTGTAATGAAAAACCAAAGTCATCCAGTTTAAAAAAAAGAGTTGGTAATTCAACGTCATGAGTGACAGAGTTAGTTGGTGATGAAAATGTACACATCTTAGTCTATATTTTCAAAAAAATAAATTGTATATATATATATATATATATATATATATATATATATATATATATATATATATATATATATATATATACACACACACACACACACACACACATACTACACACATTTTTTAATATATATATATATATTTTTAAATATATTTTAATTTACTCATGAATTATTAATTCATAAATACAGTATCATTGCATTTTAAAGGGTTCACACCAATTAATATTTTAAAACACTAACTAGCCTTTCCCTGTCATAAAAAGGTCAAATGATCTGCTATTTTGAAAAACTTTGTAATTAGTCCTGAGGATGTCATTTTTTTTCTACAATTTGGCTGCACCACATGAAAAAAACGTTGGTTTCCTCATTTTAAAAAAAAAAATAAATAAATAATAATAATAGAAGTTAAGGACAAATTTTTTTTTTTTTTTTGAAAATTGATTTATTTTATGATGATTTTTCTTTATGATATAAGGTCAGATGTATCATCAATTACATTTTGTAATATATAGCCCAATATAAACCACAAAATAGACAGACAGACAGATAGACAGATAGACAGATAGATAGACAGATAGACAGATAGATAGATAGATAGATAGATAGATAGATAGATAGATAGATAGATAAAGTGAACTTTATTTTGGCTCATCATAGAAGAGGTATATTTTGGATTTAATGTTAATGTATTTTAAAATAAATTAAAACAAGGCTAGATTTAGATAATCAAGGATCACTCTATTTTAATGTTTTGTGAAGGTCTTCAAATCTTGAGGGTACAAATCCTCATTGGTACCTGGTTCATGCGCAGATAGTCACTGAGAGAAAGGTTCTGGTTTCGGTACCAGCACACATGAGTGATTGTGTTGGGTCTCTGGCCCTGACCGAGCAGGTACCGAGGGGGGAGCTCTGGAGACACGGCTGGAGAACTGAATACTGAGAGCAGGCAGGCAGGCAAATAGAACACAGGCACAGGAAAAGATGTAAACAGGAAGAAGGACAGATAATGTGGTGCAGAGAAAGTGATGAAGACAAAAAGGGCAACAAGGAGAAAAAGAGAAGAAGAACAGAAGACACAAAGTGTGTTAGAAAGTTAGTTTTCAATCCCTAAGTGAGGAAAAAAAGACAGATTGAAAATTCTTCAAATCTGTAGAAAATAAATGTTAGAAGAAATGAAGCATCCATGAAAATATTCATTAATTCATTCAATTTCATTCCAAAAGGCAGCTACTGCTGGACAAATAAAGAGGAAAAAAATGTTACAGACATAAAAACATGAAGGGGGAGGGTGGAGAAGCTACTGGATGTGGCGTAACTGGAAAATATGAGGGTGAAGAAATGGGAGACAGCAGAAAAAATATCCAAGAGTCTTTGCCCCTCATTCACAAGCTTCGGTTGCAGTCCAGACCTCAACAGCCAGCCTCAGAGATGTGTGTGTGTGCTTGTGCATGTGTGTAAAACTCAAAATGGGTGAATCTCACCAAATCTCTTAAAACATGAGTCAATTTTCACCCCAAAGTAAAATAATATAATTGTTTAAACTGGTATTCAAACTCATTATTAAACATTTAAATTGTTTACACTAAATTTATGATAAGATTTTTTTTTTTTTAATTTTGATAAACTAAAATAAACTATATAGACTATTTATAATGATTTAAATTAAATGAAGATAAAAATTCATACAGGTGTGGAACAACATTCTAATATGCTGATCTAGTGATCAAGTAACATTTCTTGCTATTATCAGTTGTGCTGCTTAATATTTTTGTGGAAACCGTAATACATTTTTTTTTTCAAGATTCTTTGATTACTAAAAAAATGATTTAAACATAAATTTTTGTAAAAAAAAAAATTAAAAATTAAAAACTCATAATTGATCCATTTAATGCATCCTTGATAAATAAAAGTATATTAAAAAAAACTTACTAATTCAAAAATTTTAACAGCACAATATACAATAAAAGTGTATAATGTCATTTAACTGCATTTTAAAATATATTTGTTACTGCTTAAATCTGTTCTCATTATTTCAACAGGCTGCTAAGCGTAGTACATTTACAAAAATTTAATTATATAAACTAAATTTATGATAAGAATTTAAAACATTATGATAAACTAAAATAAATAAACTATATAAATATACTAATTAAACTAACTATATAATATATAAACTATGATTATTTAAATTATTTAAATACTGTAAAAAATTAAATAAATTAAATTATTTAAACTAAATTTATAAGAATTTAAAACATTATGATAAACTAAAAAAAAACTACTTAAGATATTTAAATTAAGTATTTAAATACTGTGTATTGTAGTATAACTTGTGCTGAATTAACAAAAAATTAATTCATAAAATAGGTTTGGAGAGCATGTAATTTTTTTGCATTACAGTACTGACAATGCAGAGCAAAAAATTTTATAGCTGTCAGGAAAATAATAATAATAATAATAAAGTACTAAACATTTAAGTTGATGATAAACTTAAAGAAAAATAAATGAACTATTTAAACTATGGTTATTTAAACACGAAGTGTCTAATTATATTGTAGAATATTTGTTGTTTTTTGAATTAACAAAAAAAAGAAAGAAAAAGAATTAAATATGATTGTAAAGAATGAGATTTTTGTACTGACAATTCAGGGTAATATAATAAATGTAAGTACTGAATTTATTAAAGTACTGAAAGAGAAAGAAAGAAAGAAAGAAAGAAAGAAAGAAAGAAGTAGAGTAGTTTTCTTTTTTATCCAAATATGTTTCTTTTGATTCTGAGGTGAAATATGACCCACACATTTCTTTGCGAAACAGACCCAAACGTATGTTATAGTCACGCTCCTTCATTTGTACACTGCAGCTGTAGTCAAGACCTTCACAATCGGGCTCCATGAAGACTTTAAATAATTGTATGCATATGTGTGAGTGTGTATGTGTGTGTGTGTGTATATGTGTGCACGCGCGCAAGTGTGCAAATGCTACCTCCACGGCTAGGCTGTGGTCAGACATAGAGACGCTGGTGTTGCGGTGCCAGCACACATGCATGGTGGTGTTGGCCCTGTGGTGGCTCTGCTTGTCCAGAGAGCAGCGGGAAGAGTTCATGTCATCCTCTGACTCCTGCTCCAGAGACACTTCATCTGATGATCCTTATGATTGTGCGGAGGGAGAGGAAGAAAGAAGGAGAGGGGAGAGAGAGGAGGAGCAATTGGAAGGGATGGGGTTTACATCTACTTCAGGATCAGTGATAAGGAGGCTAAGGGACAAAAACACATCACCACCTGCACAGTGGAGGAATACATTGTAAGCAGGCTTGAGAAACTTACTGTTGGAGCGATCACACAGGCTTGGGTCCAACAGAAGGTCTGATTTCTCCTGACATTTCTTTGACATGTCAATAGCCATGTTCAGATCTTCAATCCATTTGTTCATCTCTACTTTGGAGCTGTGGAGGAGAAAGAGTCTCTTACTGAAAGATGATGAACAGCGAAGACAAATAGTAAAGGGATAGTTCACCCAAAAATGGAAATTCTGTCATCATTTACTCCACCTCAAGTTCTTGTTTCTTTCTTCTGTTGAACATAGAAGATATTTTGAAGTTTGTGGGTAACAGTTAATGGTGCCCACTCACTTTCATAGTATGGAAAACAATACTATAAAAGTCAATGGGGGTTCAGCAGAAGAAAAAAAAAATCATACAGGGTTGGAACAACTTCAGGGTGAGTAAATGATGACAACTGTTATTTTTAGGTGAACTATCCCTTTAAAGGAAATGTTTATTTGAAAATAGGAATAGTATAATACTACTGCTAATTCAAAAGTTTGACATCTGTAAGATTAATCTGATTGATTTTGAAATAAGTCTCTTATGCACACCCAGGTTACATTTATTTAATGAAAAATACAGTAAAAACAGTAATACTACGAAATATTACGATAAAAAAAATATACACTATATTGCCAGACTTGACTGGTCTGCATAAAACCAAGTCCTAATCCCAGTTTAACACCTCTGGTGTGACTGTAAATGCAGACCTTGAGCCAAAAACTCATCACCAAACACCAATGACTTGTACATACACTATATAGACAAAAGTATTGGGACACCCCCTTCTTTAGAACAGAAAAATGCACTTCCAAATCTGTGGCAACAACGATGGGAACATAATTCATGTATTTAAAAATTGTATTTCCATCTCTGTTGCAACAGTTTTGGAAGTGTCTAAAATGACTGTACCCATATGTACAAGTCATTGGTGTTTGGTGATGAGTTTTTGGCTCAAGGTCTGCATTTACAGTCACACCAGAGGTGTTAAACTGGGATTAGGACTTGGTTTTATGCAGACCAGTCAAGTTCTTCCACACTGACTGAATCAATCATTTTCTTTTTGAACCTTGCTTTATACACAGAGGCACTGTCATGTTAGAATAGAAAAGGGTCCTGTCCAAACTGTTGCTATAATATTAGAAGCACACAATTCCCTAGAATATCATTATATGCTTTAACATTAAGATTTGTACTCATAGAAATTACTAAAGTAGTCAAACCTGTTCATTAGAAGGGGGCGACCCAATACTTTTGGCAATATAGTGTATGTGCAATTTAAATTTGATGTAATTTATTCTTATGACGGCAATGCAGAATTTTTAGCAGAATCTTTATTATTTTTAGTCTTCAGTGTCACATGATCCTTTAGAAATTATTCTAATATGCTGATTTGGCAATCAAGTAACATTTCTTGCTATTAAGCATTTCTTGTGCTGCTTAATATTTTTATGGAAACTGTGATACATTTTTGTCAAGATTATTTGATGACTAAAAAAAAAGAACAGATTTATTTACAATAATGACAATTCATGGTGAAAATGTTTATAGCTTATGATTATTTAAACATGAAGTGCCTAAATATATTAGAATATTTGTTTTACTGAATTAACAAAAAAAAAACATATATAAAAAAATTATATATATATATATATATATATATATATATATAAAAATAAGATTGCAAAGGATGAGATTTTTTCATTACAGTATTGACAATTCAGATTTAAATAGATTTTCTGTAAAAAATATTAATGTCTTTACTGTCATCTTTGATCCATTTTATGCATACTTGCTGAATAAAAGTATACTTTTTAAAAAACCTTACTGATTCAAAACATTTTAATGGCACAATATACAACAAAAGTGTATAATAATTTAATTGCATTTTAAAATATATTTGTTATTACTGCTTAAATCTGATCTCATTATTTCAACAGACTGCCAAGTGTAGTACATTTACAAAATTGTTCTCTATTTTTCAACATTACTAAAACAAAATCACTGGAATGAAATTGTTAACAGAATAATTAAGGACTCAATACCTCATCATGATTCCCAGTCCTACTTAAACGCAGTGTGAGAGCACTTTCTTTCATACGCACTCACCTAGCTGCCACCACAATGGTCCTCTGAGCAGAATATATGGTGAAACAGTGAGGAACAGACCACTCATTCTCACTCTCCTCCACCTGCAAAACATTTAAACACAGTAAACACTTTAAAAACAATATATACTATAGAGAGAGGCCTGACAAGTTAAACTTAAGGGATCTGTACAACTGACATTCTTTGGGATAATGTGACTGATCCAAACTCAAATTGTCAATAATCTACTTCGTAACATCCTGACTACTAGCAATCCTCATTTCTATTGATGCTGGGGAGGGAGAGCAGAAGGAACCGAGAGGGAAATGCAAATGTTGGGGGCAGACTTTCGAGGTGTTGTTTGGGATTTTCCTCATACTCACCGGAGCGTCCAGCACAATGAGCTGCGGGCAGGAGCGAAGCACAGACAAGTCCATTGGAACAGTATGTACAGTAAATGCATTTCTCATTTGGTAATACATACAACCGTTCAAAAGATTGGGGTTTTGGGAAGATTTTTCAATGTTTTTAAAAACTTTAAATTAGCTTTTCTATTTTTATATATTTTAAAATGCATTTTATTTCTGTGATGGAAAAAATTATTTTTCAGCACTGTCTGTCCTTATTAATGGACAACATGATATTAGCTTGAAAATAACTCCGATTACTCCTATCCTCCTCCGCACGCCAGCTCTTAACAGTTGTAAACAACTTTTGCAAGTATAACTTTGAACATGCGTCTTATATGAATTATGGGCCAGGACAGCATGCACATTCAAATTTTAGCTAATGGCAGATACTACAAATAAGGCCTGAAAGATCACTGCTTTACGAAAACAAAGCTAAGATGTGAGACAGTGCAGACGTTTAGAGGAAAATGCCAGTGTAAACGTCATTCCTCACCGCCTGCCTGTGTTCTTTCATCTGAGAGCAAGCCACATTCATTTTAACTTCAGTTAAAAACAGCATGCTACTGAGAAAGCCCTATTCTCATGTTTAAAGATGGGCAAATCTTCTCAGCATTGCACTTCTGCAGACTGTTTGGACAGAGTCATTTATCAAAAGGCCTTTTCAGGCAAGCTGGTTGACGTGAGAGATGAGACATTGATTCAAAGATTCAAAATAGTAAACCTAAGTTGAAGCGTGTGTACTTCTTTTGCAGAGTAAAAAAAAAAAAAAAAAAGTCTCACTCTGATCAGTCAAGCAATTATGATCATTTAGCTTTTTAAAATGTGTTTATTATGTTGAGAACAACTTCCATTGGTTTAATAACGAAATAAAGAAAGAATCACAAAAAGAATCAGTGAACAAATCTGAGTCTTTTTCCTAAATAGAATCAAAAGATTCAAGTCACTGTTGATTTATATTTGGAGATGATTTCTGATTCCTAGAACCTCTGAATCAAAGAATCAATTCCTTTTGGGATCAACCCTCAGCCCTAACTGAAAGTCACATAACAAATCATGTGACAATGTTCAGCATACTACTGTTTGAAATGTTTATCACTATATAATGCTTACTGTTTCGCACGCTACAGCAGTACACAGTTTATTTCATTCAGTATGCAGTTTGTTAGTATTCCATTCCAAAAATAATTCCTGGGAATACTCACAATCATCCCATGCAGGGGAAGCTGTCCATGAACTTTGAACTGATTGGTTGCAGTCACCCCTTTGCTTGTGTACAGCAGCATGTCTGAAAACTTAGATGGAAAAGGTTTTGGTCAACACAGACAGAAGTTAAAATCAATACTGCCAAAACAGAATAAAAGTTCATTCTTACGAGAAAAAACATCCTCTGCTGCAGACCCTTCTTGGTGAGCTTGTAGAGACAACCTTCCCTGATAAATTCCTGGAGAAGGAAAAGGAAAAAAGCGAACTGAGCAGCAGACTATCAGTTGTACTCTCACAACACTTAATGACTTTAATTAATTATAAAGCAGCAAACTGCAATTCTAATTTCCTTGTTTCTCTGGAACTCTTCATTTTGTAAGATGCGCATATGTAAGGCTGAATCAATGACGTCTATTGTATTGCTTCCAAGCTCTAACCACTACATTACTATCATCCTGCCAGTGGTGTACCACAAATCTTTAGACAAAGATTGCCATGTGTGACTGCCATGACAATGAGCGTTTGTACCGAGGTGAAATAACTTTTCCAGTAAAGAACAGTGCTGTTATGTTGTGTATTATATCCCTCTTTTAAATTCTCAATATTTTGTCTATTCTGAGTTATATGAGCCATTCTGAAGTAGGGGTGGGCGATATGACCAGAATCTTATATCACAATATGAGTAATTTTATTTCACAGTAGCTACATATAAATCACAATATAGTTATTTTTGCTTTAAATAAGGTCTTTATGATAATCAAAATTTTTGATACCATAGAAATTTCATAATTCTTGTAACCAATGTCAGTATTTCTCACTGAAGACAAGTAAACAGTCAGCAATTAAATAAGAATAGTAAACTAATTACAAGCAATAGGACAAAAAAATCTACAGTAGAAGAAATAAATAAGAAATGCTACATATATTGTATAAAGTAATCAAATGTATAAAACACTGCATATTCTTCACTGTGTAAATTAAATCTATATTTCTTAAAGTTCCAAAAGTGATTTAGTCAAGAGCAGTGAGAGATTTTCTCTTTTGTTGTTTGATTAACATGAATGACAGATAACAGGAATTTTAGACTGCTGTCACTTTAAGAGCTACCTGGATCCATTATCAATTAACCATGGTTTTGCTTCAAATAAAATAAAAAAAAAAAACATGGTTACTATAGTTAAACCATGCTAAATAACAAATTAACCACGGTTTTGCTACACTAACCATAGTTTAACTATGGTATTATTAGTAAAACCATGGTTACTATAATTTTACTATAATAAAACCATGGTTAACTTTCGTAAGGGCTGTTACACGTGTTTTCTTTCTCAGCTATTTGCTTTCACTTAAGACCAAAATTACTGTGTTTACAAGGATACTTGCAAAGTTGGGCATTTTGACACACAAAAGTGTGCGCATTTAATCATCCAAGGCCTATAAATCGGCAAAAAAAAAAAACGTCTTCACGTGTGCACGCCTCTCGGACAGCACTCAGAAACAGGCGCGCATATAGCGATATGAGTTCTCTTTCGCTGCTGATTGCGTTTCAATGGCTTAAAATTACTTATTTTTAAACTGCAATGCTTAAAAATGCATGCAAACGATAAGTTTTCATGACCACGTAGCACAGCAACATCACGTGAACGTTTAACAGCGAT
Source organism: Tor tambroides (assembly GCA_021397915.2). Taxonomy (NCBI): domain Eukaryota; kingdom Metazoa; phylum Chordata; class Actinopteri; order Cypriniformes; family Cyprinidae; genus Tor; species Tor tambroides. The sequence goes on from JAFVLL020038735.1 coordinate 34,735, forward strand.
AGAGATGATAGTCCAAAATCTCTACCAGTTGACAAATTTCTACCGGTTAATCGTGTCTATTGGTATATCGCCCACCCCTGTTCTGAAATATGACCTTGTAGCTGATAGATTTATCTTTTATCTTATAGACTTCTGTCATTTAAGAAGTGTAAATGTAGCAATGCTGTTACATTTTATACTACTTAGTAAATTCTGACCATGACCATAGTATAATTGGCTCATAACGCAAATAAGCGGCTTCCACCCTGAAAGGGGATGTTTCATATGCCATTTCATCCACTACTTCGACGAACCAAAATAAAAATTCATGTACAAGGTAACAACTCACTCTTCCCGGAGCCGTAAGGTTCTCAATGCCAATCAGATCCCTCTGAAGTTCTGTCAGCTTCTGAAAGTTCTCCAGTCGAATCAGACTGCTCTGCAGCTGAGTAGCAATCTCTGCAACCTCTTTCAGAGCCTCTGCAAAAATTGAATGTTTAAGTTCATTATCATGCTCATATCTTAAAGATAGGTATTTGCTCCTCTAAAAAAACATGAGGTTTAGCTGGTAGCAGGCTCACCTTTGCAGTCATCATAGTCTGTGTGCTGAGGGGCGTAATGCTTACACAGACGCTCTAGGATGAGTTTGTAGTGCATGAGTCTCTGGATGGGCTTCAGCAGGAAGGTGTTGAGAGGCAGGTAGCACACCTTCTGCAGCTCAAACTCCTTATACACAGTCTCCAACTTCTTCACACGCTTCGTGGCTTTCTCAAGCTCTGTTAACACCTCATCATGCTTCTGCAGATAGCCTGTGAACTCCTGAGATTATGAAGGCAACAAGCTCATCATAAATGGATGATCTGAATACTTGCACCAAAAATCTAATTAAAATTAAAGTCGTTCTTGCTTGTAGAACTGAACTATAATCTCACCTTCAGAGCACACATATTGCGCAGCATAACATCTCCAATTCGTTGGTAATCTCCTTTTACATGAGCGTTAGAGCGCCCCTCCCTGTGAACATGTGAAAATTATCAATGGCAGAGACAAAACAGCATTCTTGTCATGAATCCTACGCCTGACATATGAAATAAAAATCAGAATTTTTTTCTTTTGAAATAGAACAGTTTAATCAATGTTTAGGCCAAACATTAAAAAACTAAGTTTGCATAGTTTTTTTTTTTTTTTAGTATCATATTTGATACATCAGGCTTTCATGGTTCATACACTATATTGCCAAAAGTATTGGGTCGCCCCCTTCTAATGAACAGGTTTGACTACTTTAGTAATTTCTATGAGTACAAATCTTAATG
>JAFVLL020038735.1:36126-67257 GCA_021397915.2 Tor tambroides
ATTTCTTTGACATGTCAATAGCCATGTTCAGATCTTCAATCCATTTGTTCATCTCTACTTTGGAGCTGTGGAGGAGAAAGAGTCTCTTACTGAAATATGATGAGCAGCAAAGACAAATATTCAAGGAATAGTTCACCCAAAAATGAAAATTCTGTCATCATTTACTCACCCTCAAGTCCTTTTTTCTTTCTTCTGTTGAACATAGAAGATATTTTGAAGATTGCGGGTAACAGTTAATAGTGCCCACTGATTTCCATAGTGTGGAAAAAAATACTAAGTATGTCAATGAGCATACTAGCAACTGTTTGGTTACTCACATTCTTCAAAATATCTTTTGTGTTCAGCAGAAGAAAAAAAATTTGGAACAACCAGTTCATTATTTACCCTTGTAAGATCACAGGTACCCTTGTAATCCCTCCCCCCTCCTCATAAAAACACTTTCTCATTGGATCTAAGCAAATCTCATAGGTGACCTATTTTGACCTGTTTAAATCTGATCTCACTATTTCAACAGGCTGCCAAGTGTAGTACATTTACAAAAATGTTCATTTTTCAACATTACCAAAAACAAACAAACAAAAAAAAAAATCACTGGAATTAAATATTTAATAGAATAATTAAGGACTCAAAACCCAAATTTCTCAACCAAATGAAACCAAAAATTCATCATGATTCCCAATCCTACTTAAATGCAGTGTGAAAGCACTTTCTTCATATGCACTCACCTAGCTGCCACCACAATGGTCCTCTGAGCAGAATATATGGTGAAACAGTGAGGAACAGACCACTCATTCTCACTCTCCTCCACCTGCAAAACATTTAAACACAGTCCAGAGAGAGGCCTGCAAGTTAAACTTAAGGGATCTGTACGACTAGCATTCTTTGTGACTGATCCCATCCCAAAGTGTCAATAATCTACTTGTTAACACCCTGACTACTAGCAATCCTCATTTCTACTGATGCTGGGGAGGGACAGCAGAAGGAGCTGAGAGGGAAATGCAAAGGTTTTAGGCAGACTTTCGAGGTGTTGTTTTGGAGTGGAGGATTTTGGGATTTGCCTCATACTCACCGGAGCGTCCAGCACAATGAGCTGCAGGCAGGAGCGAAGCACAAACAAGTCCATTGGAACAGTATGTACTGTAAATGCATTTCTCATTTGGTAATATAGACTATCGCTCAAAAATTCAGGGTTTGGGAAAATTTTTAAACGGTTTTGAAAGAAACCTCTTATGTTCACCAAGCCTGCATTTATTTGATCTCAAACACAGTAAATACACTTACATTGTGAAATATCATTACAATTTCAAATAGCTTTTCTATTTTTATATATTTTAAAATGCAATTTATTTCTGTGATTGCAAAACTGATTTCTCAGCACTGTCTGTCTGTTTTAGGTTGAAAACAACCCAAACTATTCCTCTCCTTCTCCGCACGCCAGTCCTTAACAGTTGTAAACAGCTCTTGTAAGTGTATCTTTGAACATGCATCTTGTATGAATTGTTGGCCAGGACAGTGTGTACACTCAAATTTTAGCTAACGGCAGATACTACAAATAAGGCCTGAAAGATCACTACTTTACGAAAACAAAGCTGAGAGACAGTGCAGACGTTTAGAGGAAAATGCCAGTGTAAACATCATTTATCACCGCCTGCCTGTGTACTTCCATCCGAGAGTTCCCCAGCAAGCCACATTAATTCTAACTTCACTTAAAAACAGCATGCTACTGAGAAAGTCCTATTCTTGTGTTTAAAGATGGACAAATCTTCTCAGCATAGCACATGTTCAGACTGCTTGGACAGAGTCATTTATTAAAAGCCCTTTTAAGGCAAGTTGGTTGACATGAGAGATGAGACATTGATTCAAAGTTTCAAAATAGTAAAACTACGTTGAAGTCTATTCTTTTGCAGGGTAAAAAAAAGGGTTAAAAAGTATCACTTTCATCAGTCAAGCAATTATGAGCATTTAGCTTTTTAAAACGTATATTACTTCGAGAATAACTTCTGAACAAATGTGACGAGTGAATGATTTAAAAACTCAAATGTTTAAAAAAAAAAAAAAAAAAAAAAATGCTCACCATCTACTGATGTTATAATGAAACAAAGAAAGAATCACCAAAAGAATCAGTGAAGAAATCAGTGAGTCTTTTTCCTGAATAGAATCAAAAGATTCTAGTCACAGTGATTAATCAGTCAGAATTGAAGTAGTGGACACAAACTGCGCTCGAATATGTCTGATACTTTACTATCCCATAAGGCCACAGGAGAGGAGTCGTGCATGGCAGGCAAGCGGCACAACTGATGGGTCGCATAAAAAGCATGGAAGATGTAGTACAAACAGACTGCATTCATACTACACACACATTCTATATAAAACGCTTATTTAACAGTGAAACTCTTCATAAAATGTAGTACCAAATCAGTATGTGTTTTCAGGCAAAACAATAGTATATCAGGTACTGCCAAGATATGTTGGGCTCTTCAGTGGAGTTGATTTATATTTGGAGCTGACTTCTGATTCCCAGAACCACCGAATCAAAGAATCAATTGCTTTTGGCATTGACTCCCAGCCCTAACTGAAAGTCATTTGCTGAATTGAACATAAATCGTGAAGTCAAATCCAATCTCTAGACATTTGATTTCATGATTTGTTAATGCTTTTCTGATGCCTGTGAACACAAGCCACTTAAAAGAAGCTTGGGCCAAGGATTTTGGCATAGACCTGTCTGATGAAACATGGAATGAAAGTCTTAGTAGGATCTAATATTGTTCAATAAATGCTAGACATAGGCTGATCCAATATAAGGTAGTGCATAGATTGTATTATTCCAAAGTTAGCCTAAATAAAATATACAACACTATTTCTCCAATATGTGATAGAGATGTAAAGCAACAGAGGGTTCCCTATAGCATCTGTTCTAGTTTTGTCCAAACCGGTTTGATGTTTGGAGTAGCATTTTTGACTTTTTCCAAATTTTACAAATCACATGACAATGTTCAGCGTACTGCTGTTTTAAATGTGTATCACTACATAACGCTTACTGTTTCGCATGCCACAGCAGTACACCGTGTACTTCATTCAGTACGCAGTGTGTTAGTATTCCATTTCAAAAATAATTCCTGGGAATACTCACAATCATCCCATGCAGAGGAAGCTGTCCGTGAACTTTGAACTGATTGGTTGCAGTCACCCCTTTGCTTGTGTACAGCAGCATGTCTGAAAACTTAGATGGAAAAGGTTTTGGTCAACACAGACACAAGTTAAAATCAAAACTGCCGAAACAGAATAAAAGTTCAGTCTTACAAGAAAAAACATCCTCTGCTGCAGACCCTTCTTGGTGAGCTTGTAGAGACAACCTTCCCTGATAAATTCCTGGAGAAGGAGCAGGAAAAAAAAAAAAAAATGAACTGGGTAGCAGACTATCAATTGTACTTTATCATGTTTGTCCCACTTAATGACTTTAATTATAAAGCAGCAAACTGCAATTCCAATATCCTTGTTTCTCTGGAACTCTTCATTTTGTAAGATGCTCATATGTAAGGCTGAATCAATGACGTCTATTGTATTACTTCCAAGCTCTAACCACTACATTACTATCATCCTGCCAGCGGTGTACCACAAATCTTTAGGCAAAGAAATGAGACGAAGACTGCCATGATAATGAGTGTTTGTATCGAGGTTAAATAACTTTTCCACTGAAGAACATTGCTGTTATTTAGGGTATTATAACCCTCTTTTAAATACCTTTCTCGATAATTTGTCTATTCTGAGTTCTGTGATCTTCTAGCTCATAGATTTATCTTTTATCTTATAGATTTCTGCCACTTAAAAAGTGTAAATCTAGCAATGCATAGTTACATTTTATACTACTTAGTAAAATACCACAACAACAGTATAATTGGCTCATAACTTTGTAACCGGCTTCCCCCCTGGAAGGAGATATTCCGGATGCCAGTTCATCCACCCACTTTGATGAACCAAAATAAAAAGAAAAATGTACAAGGTAACAACTCACTCTTCCCGGAGCCGTAAGGTTCTCAATGCCAATCAGATCCCTCTGAAGTTCTGTCAGCTTCTGAAAGTTCTCCAGTCGAATCAGACTGCTCTGCAGCTGAGTAGCAATCTCAGCAACTTCTTTCAGAGCCTCTGCAAAAATTGAATGTGTAAGTTCATTATCATGCTCAAATCTTAAAGAAAAGTGTTTGTTCTACTAAAAAACAAACCAACATTTGAGATATAGCTGGTAGCAGGCTCACCTTTGCAGTCATCGTAGTCTCTGTGCTGGGGGGCGTAATGCTTACACAGACGCTCCAGGATGAGTTTGTAGTGCATGAGTCTCTGGATGGGCTTCAGCAGGAAGGTGTTGAGGGGCAGGTAGCACACCTTCTGCAGCTCAAACTCCTTATACACAGTCTCCAACTTCTTCACACGCTTCGTAGTTTTCTCAAGCTCTGTTAACACCTCATCGTGCTTCTGCAGATAGCCTGTGAACTCCTGAGATTATGAAGGCAACAACCCCACCACATAAATTTTGGATGATCGGAATACTTTAAAATCAAAGTTATTCTTGCTTGTAGAACTGAGCTATAACTTCACCTTCAGAGCACACATGTTGCGCAGCATAACATCTCCAATTCGTTGGTAATCTCCTTTTACATGAGCGTTAGAGCGCCCCTCCCTGTGAACATGTGAAAATGATCAATGACTGAGACAAAATAGGATTCTCGTAATGAATCCTTTGAGGCAAAAATCAAAGTTAATGGTTTGTTAATAGCCAGAATTGGACATTAAAATAAAGTGAGACCAAATTTTTCTTGCTAAAAAGTATTAAATATCAATTATACAATAGAAGGCTGGTAACAGATTGTATACAACAGATTTTTCATGGTTTAGAGGCCTTAGAATTTTGTTTATCAAATATAATGCAGTAGGCTTTATATGGTAAACATAACATTGTCATATGCCAACAAGTTGCAATTTGATAAATAAGAACTGGTACCAGAGAGCCAGCCTTTGGTCAATCTCTTTGAGAAAGCCTCTGTGGAACTCATAGATGGGGTCGATGTTGGAGAACAGGAGGGTCATGAGACCCTCAGGCATTGCGTTTTCTTTAATCACTGCACTGCGGAACCACTGAGGACACACACAAACATCAATGTGATTAGACACAGTTCAAAGGCAAAAGATCATCTAAATTAAATCATCTAAATGTACAGACAAGCCTCACACACTAAACTTGTTACACTCAAGAGTGAGTAATGAGCACAGACAGCTCTGCTCACCACTGTGATGACCTCCAGATCCTTCAGGTAAGTCCGCTCTGTTGTCAGAATCTCTTTAGCAATGAAGTAGGCTTTGTCGGTGGGATATCTCTGGAAATAAAAGCATACTTATAACCACTCTTAGATAAGCTGTATTAAACCCTCTAAACACTATTTAATTTGGCGAGTTAATTTATCTATTTTATGTTCTATGAAATGAATATGGAATGTAGAACATAAAAAGTCAATGCAGAAGTTGATAAACACATAGAATTCAAACTTCAACCCATACAGTTGAATTTGAAAAAAAAAAAAAAAAAAAAAAAAAAAAAAGAACTTAAGTTATATAAAGACCTAGAACCAAGAATTTATCTATGAAATTCAGTTATAGTACTTAGAACTTAAAACCTACAATTTAATGTAGAACATAAAACCCAGAAATTAACATAAAAAGGAATGTTGAAATTAACCTTGAAAACACAACCTAGAATTTACATTTAGTTAAATATTAGGACAGTTCAGAAATTAGTTAAAGTAGAGCACAGAATTTATCTTTGAAATTAATGTAAACCTTCAAACATAGAGGCTAATATACAAATTCATGTAGAAGTTAGCCATGTAGAACAGCTGTACAACCTCAAACACAAAAACTAAAATTGAACTAAAGTAGCATATTTTTGAACTTAGTAGGTTAATCTAGAACCTTGAACTTATAACACAGAACTTAGAGCCTAGAAATTAAAGTAGAACTTAAAACCCATAACTAATGTAAAAATTGACCTCAAACACAGAACTTAAAATTTAACATTAAACTTACAAGTTTAACATAGAATGTAAGGTAGAACCTAGAACTCATTTTAACCTAACTTCAATTAACTTGGAAATATTTCATGTAATATTTCAAGATACTATTGCATATTTAAAGTGTCTATGTCTGATAAATCTATAAAAGTCGAGGGGTGGGGCAGGGGGTTATTTTATGTTAGCTGTGCACTGCACACCAAGGTTAGAAAAAAAAAAAGTTTAAAAAGCTTCTTAATCAACCCTAAAATCACAGGGTCATTGTCATAATCTACAATCTAGCAAGTCCCATCAAAAATCACGCAAGCCAAATGGTTCTCTCTCATTTCTTTAAACTTATTATTCAAATCCAAGGATACCCTGAACTGGGCTTCAACAGTAAACTTTGACTTTTCGAACAGTAAACTCTTATTCAGGCCTGGGCAGGTTGGCATGCGATCAGTGTACCTTCCTCCTGCCCTCTTCGTCTTCCTCTAGTCTGGCAGTGCCCACCTCATTCAAGATAGGGCTCTGCAGGGGTGAAGGTGCCTGGCCAGGAAGACTGAGAGTGGACATCTGGAAAGAGGGCGACAGACACAGAGGACCCTTGGTGTTGAAGGGAGAGAGCTGTGGGCTGTCAGTGGCAGGGTCTACGAGATGAAAAAACAAAGGAAGAACATTAATACTGTTGAGACCATAATAATAATAATAATAATAATAATAATAATAATAAAGTAAATAGTTTAGATTTTTATTAAATTTTATTGAAGTTAATTAAATATTTTATTATTTTTTTAAATATAAAAGTAAATAAAATGTTTAGGAGCTTATTAAAATTAATTAAATAAATATTGTAATTTAAATACTACTACTAATAATAAAATGTTTAAATAGTAATCACTTAGTAAAAACCTCCTTTATGCATCTAGAAACTGTCAATTCAATAAGCATGTCATTATGTCTTGAATCAAATCAGATGATCAAATCAAATCAGGTGATTTAAAATGCTTAAGTCATAACATGGCAAATTTGAAGAAAAAAAAAAAAAGAAAAAAAAATTGGTCACCAACAATTCTGCCACTGCAATTCTGACAAAGCAGAAGAGCAAAACATATGATATATCAGGAGGAATCATACGGCCATTCTCACACACTGCGCTGTTTGCAGAGCAATAAAACAGAAACGAGAGGGGAGAAAAAAAATAAATAAAATAAATAAATTCACACCCATTTCCTTTAACACATATCGTTTTATTAAAAAAATGAAGAGAAGAAACCTGAAAACAAATGAAAGGTAACACTACGCCTTCTGTATATAAAAAGAGATAAACAGAAGGTGGAAATGGTTTCTTCCTCAAAGAGGAGCAGCTCACGGGGGAAAACAAGAATGTAGAGGCTGGGCATAAACAAGGAACTCCAGATAGAAAAAGGTGGCTTTACGACCCGGAAATAATTCCTGCAGAGGATTATCAGCGATACTGCTGGGCTGGTGAGCCGGCAGTGGTTTACAGTTTAACTGGAGTGTCCCAGCGGGGATGACATAGGAGAAGAGGGGAGGGAGAGAAGGGGTCCGGAGCCAGGGTTTGGCAACCAGCCTGAACAAACACACAGGCAGCGCTCTACACTAGAACGAGGCTGTGGAATGTAGCATAAGAAGTGTATCTGAGACTCTAAAACAACAGACAGACTCATGCTAGACTGTGTTTAGTTTCGCATTTTGTATCTAATCCTATTGGTAGTTCATTATAGTTGTAAACTATGAGAAATGTGTATCAACACTGTTTAACAGAAACGTTTATGTTAAGAAATTATGTGTTAATACACAATAGGCATCCAGAATTATTCACAAACGGTACTGTATATCAACTTGTGTACAGTATCATCTATTGGTCAGAAATGATCTGTTAAAACAAATGTAAAATATAGATACAAAGGATGGGATTTATTTCACTTTATTTCAAAAGTGTGACTTTAAGCTACTTTATAATGTATAATGTAATGTACTTTATAATGTAATGAAGACCAGTGTTTTTATTGTTAACTAAAACTAAACTTGCTAAAATAATTTTCAGCAATTAATATAAAGCTAAAATAAAAAAGCAAAAAAGTTGCCTTGGCAACTGACTGAAATATGTTTAAGTACTAAAATTACTAAAATAAAAAAAAAAACAACTTACAAATAAATTGAGAAATGTCTAAAACTATATAAAAGTAAAGAGGAATTCAAAATATTAATAAATACTTTTAGTATATTAACAATACTAAAATAACACTGATTAAGACATTTTGTACTGAAATCCTACATTGAACGTTGATGAACCAAAAGGAAATTGGTTGAAAATGAGAAAATGGACATCTCAGCATTAGCACTGTTTACAAATCCAGCTTATTTATTTCCTGATGGCTAGTACAGTATTTGCAACCACGTTCACTTAAGATTTTTACAAGCTAAAACGGATAGTAACAAAAGACCAGGGCATTACTGTACACAGAAGTGAACTTATCCTTGATTCATTGATCATTCCCTTATTTATAACATTTAAAATATAGGTAGAAAAACTCAAAATGACACATTGGCTCACGCTAGTTTTAGCATTGCTCCCACTTTCCTGCCCATCGGCTTGTTTTTCCTCTAGTATTTTAGCTCAACCACAAACTCTGAAAGAAACGATGATAAATAGGTGGCTCAATATGTTGTTGACACTGGCACTGATCCATGCCATTGAGAGCAGCTCCTTAAAAATAGAACTAATCAAAATAACACTGCAAACCACAAATCCTGAAAAACCCATTAAGGTCACATCCTCATAAAAAAAGCAGCATTCCGGTAGTTTAAGAAAACTGTATTAGATTTTAATGAACATCATATTATAATTGCAGTAGGTAAGGTATGGACACAGGTTATTACAGGGGCTAATGTAGTTTCTGTTTTTCAAGTCATTTGCTGCACTTAAATTATTTTTAAAAGGGTACAAAAAAAGCCTGAAATCCCAGTCACCCAAAAGAGATTTTTTTTTTTATTTCAAAGGGGAAAATATGAAACGCACACACACACATAAGTACACTAATTTCACATTAGTACATTAAGGACCTTGTATTTATTATTGTTCTTAATTTCAGAATTAAATTTGGAAAAAAAAAAAAAAAAGTATACTGAGGAAGCACAAAGCAAAGCACAAGGCAGGTAAAGAAAGGCAAAACTGGTCAGGCTCTCTTTTGTCATGAGATCCTCCAAAGCACTAGGAATACCTCTTTTTTGTATTAAAAACATACTAAAAATTTTGTTTCTTATGCAGTATTGTGATTCATTGTTAATTAACTTTGTAACTTAATAGCATTTCTATTTGAAATACTTTAAATGTTTACATTAAAAGCCTAAAAAACAAAAATTCTGCAAAAAACATGTATATGTATACATGTATGTGCAATGTAGATTGTTATAAATACCAAAAAAAAGTAATATTAATTTGAGACACCTTCAATAGCAATGAATGTTTTTCCTATACCACAACAACTCTTTAAAAATAAAACAGCCACACTGCAAAAAAACAAAAAAACAAAAAACCTGCATTTTTGTGCTAATATTTAAAGTGTGCATGTAAACAAATCAGAACACATCACTAGCTTTTAAAAAATGCTGTTTATCTGGGGGCAAAAATAAACGGTGAATTCCAATACTTAATATGGAGTGTATTCACTATTAAAAGAGGATGTACCGTGTGTTTTGAAATGTATCTGAATTGCTAGGATGTGTTGGGTGAGTGCTAAAAATGGTTCATAGCTATACATTAGCATAATCATGATCCGTAACATAGAAAAACTCTTCAGGGACAACAGTGTGATATTAAAAAACACTGATAGAGCACACTGTGATTATATATTAGTCCAGACTCAAGAACAGTCATGTAACTGGCACACATTCACAATTTGAGATACTGACGTGTTTGACAGAAATAAAAATTGGTTTCTTGAAAATAAAGCTGCTCTGTGTGTCAAATGGACAGTGAAATCTAAACCACAATGGCTCTCAAAGCAAATTGTTTACTATGAATGATATGAGAAAAGACGACTAGACCAGGAACATTATGGGTTTTCATTAGTGCAGGCTTTGTAACGCTTTGTGAGTTAAAGTAAAAACAGTTTCTGAATTACAGTATTATTTAGTTAAAAAAGGTTAATTTGTACTTCATTGGTCACGTTATAAAGTAGATTTGGCAACACTTAATAATAATAATAATAATAATAATAATGGTCAATACAAAGAGAAAGTCAAAGTCATTATGTCCATGGCTCCTGATGTGAAGGAAGCACCATTAAGTGGATGGCCAAATGGTGCCTTGCCCAGAGTTTAAGAGCAGCCCAGGCCTGCCCTTGCTTGTGGGAGTAGAGAGAGGCTCAAGTAGTTTAAAACCATAGGATGCAAATAAAGATTAAACGGGCCATGTTTTGCTTGCTCTCAAAATGACAATGAGAATGGATTCTTATGGTTAATACTAAAATGGTTGTTGTTTACCACAAAATAGTTCACCTTAGTTGCAAATGGAAGTTTAGTTATATGTTTAGTTACCAATATATTCACCGTTTTGACAGGAGATACTGGGTGGAGAAAGCAAATGTAATACATTTTAATCATTAAATGGGACTGACAAAGAAATGCAAAGGACAGAAGAGCCTGAATCACACAGTGAAGTAAAGCAGCAGAGTAATATGGCAGGATATTAAATGGGATTTCAAGAAAGGAAGAGGAAATGACACAAACGGCATTGCCTGCGTCTTATCTTGAGCTCACAGAACTCAATGTACTCATGGCACACAGACAGAGTTATTCACTCCAGACCCCAGAACAGAAACCCAAGGCATTTATGCGGTCTGGATGTCATACAAAAACACAACTGCACGGAGCTGATGTTACCTATTAAGGCTCTGTGTAATAGTTTGCATCATTAGGAGTGTCGCTTATATAATGCTTTAAGTGAGGCATTAACAGGCAATTAAAGATCAAGTTAAACCTTGAAAATAGACACCCAAAGGTAATAAGCACAGGCAAAAGAAGTGTTTTGAAAGCAAACCTGCAGTACTTGTAGAAGAAACCACTGCAAGAATATAGTGGATACACAAAAATGACAAAGAAAAAGAATACTTCAACAAATTATAATACCTGAATCATTTTGAAAAAGCTATTTGATAACCGGCAGAAAGTTCACCAACTTCTATAATTCAAATACAAGGCACAAGCAAATAGTTCCTAAACTTAAAGATATGGTCACTACATTCATAGAAATGTGCCAAAACTGGACGTACTGTTAATGATAGAAACTTTTTATTTTATCGAACCATAATTGCTATTGGGGACAGCTAGCTGTTACTCCAGTTTCTATAGGTCCACATGCTCCTACATACATGCATACAATCTGCATGAGGTTAGGATTCAAGCTCTATATTACATTCAATTTCTTAGCAGTGGTATTGACAGCACATTACAATACTCAACCACTTACATTCTTTGATGGAAAGTAAAAAGCTATGCTACTTTTCAAAATTTTGGGGTATGTGAGATTTTTTTTTTTAAAAGAAATTAATAACTTTATTTTACAAAGACACATTAACTTGATGAAAAGTGACAGTAAAGACATGTATGTTACAAAAGACTTCTATTTCAAATGCTGTTCTTTTCAGCTTTGTTCATGAAATAATCCTGACAAAACTGCATTACGCAAGTAGCACAACTGTTCGCAACATTGACAATAAGAAATGTTTCTTGAGCACTAAATTTTATATATATACATATTATGTATATATATACATATTATGTATATATATATATATATATATATATATATATATAGATAGATATAGATAGATATAGATATATAGATATATATATAGATATACAATATATATTAAAATAGAAAGAATTATTTTACATTATAATAATGCCACAATTTTACTGTATCTTTGATCAAATAAATTCAGCCTAATAGACTTCTTTCAAAAGTATTCAAATAAATCTTACTAACCCCAATCTTTTGAACTTTAGTGTCTCTGTTTATGTGCAGGCCATGGGTTAATGGCTACAATAGTCTACAAACAAAAAAATAAAATAAATCATAGGACTACACTGCAAAGCAACAAGCACAGATCCAAACTTTTTAAGACAAGATAAAAAAAAGGCAAAATGCAAATTTGAAAGTAAAATTCGCAAATGGCTCAAATTTGATGCCAAAAAAGTGTTTTTGTTATAGATACATGCAACAATCACCAATCTGTGCCTGTGGCTGTCAGTGTAAATGCAGCCATGTAGCCCAATCAGACCAGTTGAGATGCAATGCATGTCTGAAACGTAAACAGCAGAGGGCAGAGTGGAGCGGCTAACTCTAAAGTAACAAAAACAAAAATAACTTCGGCTCAAATTTGCTCTTAGCAGCAATGGCTGTCAGGTCCACTGCTAATTAAATCACAGCCCTGAGTAGAGTGGTTCATTACTGGAATAGACTCGTGCAGTTATCCTGATACAAAAGTACCTTCATACATGCATGTAAAGCTTATCTTTGTAATATATATTTTCTCCTTATTCATTTTCACTAAATGAGATTTCCTCTTCAGACAATTCAGTTCAGCTGTTAAATGAATATTTATTTCCTATGAAAATCAGGTGTTGAACTCACTTTAGGGCTCCGTGAGGTCAAAACATTTATAGGAAAAAGAATGACAAGATATACCTAAAAAAATTAAGATAAAATTTAGCAAAGTAACATATTGTGGTAAGCTTGACTAGTTAAAATTGTCAATTAAACTTACCCTTTGTTTAGATTTCTATTTGGTTGCTTTTAAATGCTGGGTAAGATTTTATGTTATTTTTACAGCATGATACTTCAATAAAATACTTGCTATTCACTTCAATAAGTCTGTTTCCTTTACCCAGGAAGAACAAGAGCCAGGCATACTGGATGTTTAATCATTTCCTGGATTTAAATCTAGTAAAAAAAAAAAAAAAAAAAAAGATTTTTGTGCCATAATCTTATGTAATGCATGCAGCCATTATCACATTTCTCCTGCATGCTATGCAGCCCTAATATGGACAATCTTTTTTTTTTTTAAAATATGTATTTATATATATGCTTAAAGTGGTAAGGATATCAATTCTAGGTGATACAGCCATTTAATTTTCTTCTCTAAAGGTCACAGCGGAACTTTAGTTTGTAGCCATCCAGACTACTAAGATTAAATGTAAACGGATAATAAGTGATTGAACTACATATAACCTGAAAAATGCTAATGAATCTTACTGTCCTACAAGAACTCACAGCATATTATTCAAAAACAATAAAAAAAGAGAATGAATTAACACCAAAGAGAGAGATAGAGGAAGTACACTGGAAAGGGCACGTAAGAAAAAAAAGTGGTAGATTAAAGCGCTAACAGGAGGTGCCAAAACTATGAGTACTGATTTTATCAGGATAAGGCGGACAATTAAGTGCTTGGTCATGTTCTGCATTAAATACCAACGATAACTGCTGCCGTTTAATGGGGTCACGCTACATTTTAAGATGGGTGGGGCCTGGTGGAGGCTCCCCAATGCCTAGAGCCCTGAGATTTTGGCATTCCAGCAGGAAGCTGTCTAAATCTTCCCCACTCACTAGTGGATTGCTAAAGAAGAGGTTCTGATCTGGAGGCAGACCTCCATCCGACCCCCAGTCGGAGTCGGAATCGGAGCTGCCGTCAGCCGAGCCCTCTGTGGCTGTGGGCGGATAGCTGAGCTGCTCCAGCTGCTCCACCAGATCGTTGAACTGCATGGCCGAACTGTCTTCGGAACGCACCGAATACGCGGGAAAGTTAACCATCGAGCTGGCCTCAGATAGGTTCTCAGAACCAGGCAGACGCAGGGAGGATGAGGAGTCGGGACCTCCGAAACCGAGCGAGAGCGAGTCACCAACAGAACCTAGTGGAAGGTTATCCAGCGAGCTACACTCGGAGCGGTTGTTGACCAGAGAACTGGTCTCGGATCGACCAAAAGCACTTTCAGGGAAGGCGTTAGCATTGCCGTTGAGGTCTTCGAGGCCGAGAGCGTACGTAGTGGGCTGAACGGAGACTCTATCGCCATATTCGAACCTCTCAGGGCTCTCTTCATCAAACCCGTAACAGTAGGCCTCCGCGCCGCCAGCGTAAAATGAAATTTCAGCCGGATCGTCATCTATGTACTCTTCGCTAACATGCAGCTGCGTGCAGGACATCGGGATCTGGTACGACATTTGTCGAACGCGCATTAACTCTGCCTCAAACGCTTCAGGTGTGAGGAAGCCTGTTTTCGCCACACTGCTTACGCCACTCACCCCTACTCGCTCGCTATCCTCATTGCCATTTTGGGAGGGCCGTACACTAGGGGAACTACTCTCTACACACACAAACGAGGGGCCGCAGTCTCCTGCTGCCTGGATATGAGTGGCACCTGGGAAGGCGTAGGTGGATTGGGAGTTGGTCTTGATGAAGTCCTGCTGCATTGGGCTGGGGGCTCTGGCGGATTGCTGCGTCTGCTGGAGATGCACGGGCTGGTTCGGGGTCTCCGTCCGCATGGGTGAGCTGGGGGCATGGAGGGAGTGGAAGGAGGCGGTGACAGAGGAAGGAGGTACTGGAGACCTTAGACTGTCATTAAAACACAGATTCTGAAACGGATGGGTAAGGTAAAGAGAGGGGATGAAAACAGAAAGTCAGTTGTTATTGTTCTTCATGTTGGTATTGGCTGTGTCCCTGATCAAAAGACTCTACTGACCTGTTTTGGCACATCAGAAGCCAAGGAACGTGTCGACATGCGAATCTTACTGTTCCTCCTGTAAAAACAGCATTATCAGTGCAAAGACAAACAAGCACCACAACAAAGGGGTTACCAAAGGATGGTCCAGTATACAGTATAAAACTGCTTTCAGGTGAAACTTTGAAAGAAATATTTACCTCTGGTAAGGAGTTCTTCTCAACCCGCTGTCCCTCACATACTCAACAAGCTGCTTCTGCGTCCTCCCACTGTCACATATACACAATGCTTTTTAACAAACCAAGTAAAAGCAACAATTTGTAATCACAATATTCTTTAAAAAAAAATCTGTGATATACACTACTGTTCAAGAGTATGGGGTTGGTGAGATGTTTCAATGTTTTTAAAGAAACCTCACACTAAGTCTGAATTTGTTTGATCAAAAATACAGTAAAAACTGGAAGTTTAAAATAACTTTTCTATTTGAATATAATATTAATTTAAAATATTATTTAGTCCTGTGAAAAAAGCTAAATTTTTAAAGAACATTTCTTACTATTATCAGTGTTGAAAACAGTTGTGCTCCTACTACAGTATATTTGTGGAAACTGTGATTTTGCCAGGATTCTTTGATTAATAGAAAGTTTAAAAAAAAACATTTATTTGTAATATAAATCTATAGTAACATTATACATTTCTTTACTGTCAATTTTTATCAATTTAATGCGTCATTGCTAAAAATAAGCATTAATTTATTAAAAAAAAAAAAAAAAAAAAGAAACTCTTACTGACCCCAACTTTTTTATTGGTAGTGTACCTCAAACAATACCTCACTACCTTATATATTCAATTCAGTTCAAGTTTTCACAATACATATCATTTCAAATCAGCTTTGCACAAAAATACTTGTTTCAGTGTACATACATACATCACTTTACGTAGGATATAGGTTCTAACAATTTAAAGTAGTTTCTAAGTAAATTGTGGAGGCTGGGCAAACATATTCCAGTAATTTTGAGAAGCGTTCTGGCTAATCGTGGGCAAATGTTAGAGCAGTGCCAGATCATCAGCGCACTCTAATTTTGCTCATCCTTTAAGCTGTTCAATCTGCTTAAGCCCCTCCCCTTCCCTTGTGAACGTATGGCTAATAAAGAGCCTTGAGCCACTGGATTACAATCACAGCCTCACATAGCCGCTGACACAGCCGACCTGCAATACTTCTCTCACAGCCAAAGCCTCAGATTAAATGCACCGGAACTGCACCTATACAAAGAGCCAAAAACCCAGGGCTGACACGCTTGAGATTTTACAAAAACTGACAACGCTGGTATCGTACAGCATAATTTTTAACATTTTGTGACTCTTGTGATATTCATACTCGTAGATATGGCAGAGATATCTTGTTCAATGTAAATTTGATTTTTTTTAAGCTTGTTTTGTCTTCTGCAGGTAAAAAATTTAATTCTAAAACTGCTTTCCACTGCCATAACACACGTTTTTAAGTATCATTCATGTCTGTACCACAAACGGTGTGGAACAAGTTACATCTAACGTTTAATAAGGGAACAGCATGAGCAACAAATGCATCACTAATGATGAAGATGCTGCTAAAACATTTAACTTTACATCATTATTTATTTATCTGGAAGGATGATCCATTCAGAGCTTGAAGAAGGATCATCTGTCCCATATTATCATATTATGTCTAATAATGTCTGCAAGCTCTTAAAACATCATCTTTCCAAAGTTCAAGCAGAGAGAGAAGCTGCAGTCCACCTTTAACTGCCTCTAAATCCCATAAACTGCCATACACAACAATCACTTACACACTATCAGATCTCTTCTCACCAAATAAACTCAGCACCAAATGGAAACAGACTGTCATTCAAGATTACCAGGGGAGTCTGTATTTAAAGTTCAGTTAGATGTTCAGCTTGGAAAAAAGGCCTCTCATACCATGGAAATGCTTCCAACTAAACTGGACATGAAAAAGATAAACCGATTTTTGTGCCATAAATTCCCTGTACTGATTCCCGGTGGTCAGCGCAGTGAAATTTACAAATGCAAAGCCTGACAGGCTGAGATAAATTAAAGAGAACAATGCACAAGCCTAGACCATCGGGCCAAAACAATAAACGTCTTACACGTGTCTGCGGTGGAGCTCCATGATCTTTTCTTGCACACGTTCCTGATATGGCAGCAATTTATTCATCTTCAGAAACTCCCTGTCTGCTATGTCATCGTAGTCACCAATCTCAGCTGTGTGGGGGAAAGAGAAAGATAAAGGGTCAAAGACAAATAAGTGTGTCCAAGAAAAAGAAAAGGAAAAACAAGTTCTTAGAAACATACTGTTTATGCTGGTTTCATATGGCATTAAAAAACTTTTTTTTTTTTGGTTACTTGTGACTTGTAGACTTGTTACTTGTTCAGATGACAATATCCGGTTAAAATTTCCAAAACGTAGTCTAGAATCTGTGATTCCTAAGTACAGTATCCACAACAGTGCAGTGACTGACAGCCACACATACTCCTCTAAATATTAGATTCATCTGCGCTAGAGCCGTGCTGGTGCACACCCCACGTAATGACGATAATTGCACAAATAACTGCAATTGCAGGTTTTCAAACAGAGATGTGACTGAGGCAAAACTTATGGACTGCCGCTTTAAAAAAAAATATTGAAGCCAATCTGCAAAAACGACAGGTTGTGGAATGTACCACTCTATGACGTAATAGTGTGGCTAAACACTGCCTCCGCAGAAGATGATCAAAGCCTGCTTCTACATCGCTGCCTGTTTAGCCCCGCCCACCGATTCGCACATGTAGTGCAAATAAAGAGAGAGGCAAACGCAGGTCTACGCAGAAACCAAACGATAAAGATCGCTCCGAAGACAACAAGATCCCGTGCAGTGCCAATCTGTGGAAAAACACAATCTTTGCATCGTCTTCCTTCTGATCGCAACGTTAGGAAAGAGTGGACGAACTTAATTTTTTAATGAAGTTTCAGACCACATCAGTAAGAACTTGGTCCTTTGTTCATTTTACCGCGGATTCATTTACAAACAACGTACCATTTGTACAGATTTTAAGAAAGATTGAAACTAAAAGATGATGCTGTGTCTACTATATTCGATATGACAATAATGTCGCAATACACAACTGTGAGTAACAGTTTGTTATGTTATGTTGTCACTACTGCTTTGTCTGTTATTTCAGATCGCTTTAACCTAAATCAAAGCAGCGTCCATCTGTGAAGGATGTAGGCTGTCATACATACACAACTGTTAGCCAATCATAGCAGTGGACGTTTACTTCCGAGTCTACAATCCATTATAAGTGGATCTCCAAGAACAGTAAAAAAAAAATAATAATAATAATAATAATAATAAAAAAGGCAATCCATGACCTCTTTAATGCATTTTTGAATAGATTAATAGAGGCAGGAAAAATAATCATGTCAATGATCAAAAACATTACAAAGCAGAGACTCAACAGAATCAGTGTAACTAATAGATTTAAAACATTATGGCGGACAGGAGTCAGGACTTCAGGTACACTAACTGACTCATATTATACATACATTGCACCAAATGAGAGGCCAGCAGGGCAGCAGTGTTTTCCGTACAGTTCAGTCGGCCCTCTAATAGATCCCTCTTGACTTGCAGAGAAAACAAGTACCTGGAGAAAATTACATAGTTACAAGCATCGTTCAGCTTGTCAGTATATAAAACATGGATGATGATTCTGAACATCCTACCTAGTAAACTCCTCCTGAAGCTGACCGGGATCTGGAGGAAAGAACTTCACTGACAGCCGAAAGAGTGTGTTCATCGGCCCTGTGAATAGTAAGTATAAACACACAAGTTTCAAAGACCCCCAAGATCCTCTGAGCTCTAAACACAACACAAAACATTAAGTGTACTTACGTCTCACTTGTTTCACTATGAACTTGGTGGGCTCCAGCCAAACCTGTTGAAACAAAACAGTCCGGAGTAATAAGACTGGCATTTCAGCTTTTAACCACCTTATAAAGTCTAAGCAATAAATAATACAAATAATCTCTCACTCTTTCAAACTACATGTGTTTCTGGTCTTTCAAGAAAGCACTAAAATCGAAGAACATCTCTGTCACAGAGGCCACAGATGAGATCTTGAGATGCTGACCACACCAAAAACATATTTCAGGAATTTTTGGAAAGCTATTATCAGCTATTATTCAAACGCTCTGGGATATGCACATTTTTAATTCAAACCTCTGTGCTTGCCTGTTTTGGGGTCTTGCATAGATGTGATGATCTGTTTTAATTGTGTGTGTCTGCAGAGTTTGTAGACACCCTGCTCCTCCAAGCACATCTGGAGCTGATTGTGGCAAGAATGTACCTTTTCTCACTCCACCTCCAGCTCCTTCTACTCCGCTGACCTCTCATCTTTTACGGAATCATCACAACAACCCCATACACACACATTCCACACCTGATTCAACTCTCTCCAAAAAAGCTGGCTTGGCACACTCAAAAACAGATGGCCAACAGACTCTCTCCAGTATTCATCTCAAAATTACAAAAACGTTTTTGTTTTTTAATTTCGCCAATGATAAAGAAACCAAGATTAAAAAAAGGTGCATTATGGTGATAATTAAAATGCTATGCTAGTGGGTTTATACAGCACAACAGCCCTTTGTCAGTAGCCCCAGTATTTTTCCCAGTTATTTTCTCCACAGCAATTAAAAAAACCAAACAATAAACAGTTCTAAGCAATGAACCGATTCAATAAAACAAAAGCCAAATCAAAAAAACAAACAAAAACAAAAACCAAACCAAAACTCAAATCCAAAACAAAAAGCAAACCAAACAACAACAACAACAACAAGGCTGTAACAAAATCATTACAAAACACTTTTGAAGGGATAGGGATAATCCATCCAAAAATGAAAATATTGTCATCGTCTACTCACCTTCATGTCATTCCAAACCTTTATTTCTCTCTTCTGCTGGAAACAAACAAAGATTTTTTGAAGGATGTTGGTAACCAAACTGTTTCAGTTCCCTTTGATTTCCATTGTATTTTTGTCAATGCAATAGAAGTCAATGGGAACCGAAAATGTTTGGTTACCAACATTCTTCAAAATATTTTCTTTTGTGTTCTACACAAGAAAGAAATACAGGTTTGGAACAACAAAAGGCAATTTTTCATTTTTGAACTTCCCTTTAAGCCTATTTATTCTAAAAAGGTCTAGCTTATTAAAATAGCTCATAGATGCCTTGTAAAGCACATCATTTAGCAAAATTAAGATTATACTGACTATGTAACCGACTTAAAGGTGAATTGTGTAATCTCTGTCCCTGTGACACACAGGTTTCCTGAACATTCCTTTCATTGGTCAAACAAAAGGAGAGTTCCATTTCTAACTCACAACATTCAATGAGAGTCAGTGTTGCAATCAATTTACTGATGGATTACATATTTTCTCTGACTATTAAGCAAGGGTAAGTATTTTAAGATTGAAAAAAAAAAAAAGACCTACTTCACCTTTAAGAAACTTTTTGCTTCTACTTTAGCCTGGATCACATAATCCTTTAAATACATCAAATCTTGTCTTTAATCAACTGTAAAGTCTCTCATTTGTGTGCATGCTAATTACTATAGTAATTCTGCATAAATGCAACCTTTTAAAGATGTAAAGTTTGTGTGCTCGTTATCAGGCAGGTTTAAAGGGAACAGCAAACCTCTGGGGCCCAGAGAGAAGCAGCACAGACAACATAATACACCTCCTCATCTTTTAAGAGCTTAGTTGGGTTTTCAGAGGAGCGGGCCGTTCACAATCCCGTCTTTGTGTGAGCAGGGGGACTGTTTGTCAAGTGGCCACTTACCCAGTTCATCTGCAGGTTCTGAAACTCCAGACCAAAATAATCGCTCTCAATGAGATTGATCCGTCTGAACACTTCAGAGAAAAGAGTTTGCCCATCTGCTTTTGACTACAAGAGAGAGGAAAAAACAAGACATTCAATTAAGACATTTATTTGGAAAAAAATATTCATATTACTTTATTTTATTTTTTGTCACAATCATGACAAATTGGCTGATTAACAAATAATTACAATTATTGATTTAATTGTCCTTTTCTCTTTAATGCTACATACTGCACAAGATCAAGATGACATGAAGAGTAATATTCTAAATATCTTAAAAAAAAAAAAAAACAAATAAAAAAAATGAATATTTCTCTGCAATTTTCATTCACACTGATTTTCATTTTTCTTTTTTTTTGACATGAACTGCAAAAACAAACAAACAAACAAAAAACTAAAACTTTCTTAATATGTGACTCTTAAAGGGATAGATAGTTCACACAAAAATGAAAATCATTTACACACCCTCAGGTTATTCCAAACCTATATGAGGATTTTTTTTTTTTTCCCTTCTCTCAGTTGAACACAAAATGAGACATTTTGAAGAATATGGGTAACCAAACATTTGATGGTCCCCACTGAAAAATACTAATGAATGCCAATGGGGTCATCAACTTTCTTCTTTCTTTTCTTTTTTTTTTTTTTTTTTCAAAATAGATTGTGTTCAACAGAAGAAATAAACTTATACAGGGTTGAAACAGTTTTAAGGATGAGTAAATGGTGACAGGATTTTTATTTTTGTATGTCTGTGCCTTTACTAGCTGGGTATCGAGTTCATTACTTTTAGGCAATCGAATGAATTGCCTCGATACCACCGAGTATCGAAAAACGTCTTGTCGCTCGGTACCAAATTTCTCGACATACCAAAGGGGTTAATCTCATCAACGTCAGTGAGGCAATAAGCCTGCAGCACTAGGTGTGTTTGACTAGAAGCGACGCGGCAATGATTGATCAGTGTTTGACATCCGCGAGAGCGATTCGAAAGCGTACAGAGCAGTCTACTCTCTATATCGCACGGTTGTGTTTATCACACACAGACTGAAGCGTGCGTGACGCTCACGGTGATTTCAGCGTCTGCCGTCTAAATGAGGACATAAACACATGAACAACATCTCCAGAACTTCTCTGAGAGTCACTCCATGAGCATTTTACCATTTGATTTGAGTAAAACTAGCGTCATATCATACACACACAGAACTGTAAACACGGAATTTCTGGAGGAAAAATAAACATTTCATAAGGTTATTTTAAGAATAAATTTGAATAAACTAGTTTTAATGTGCATTCAAATAATTGACATACTACAACACAGAATTAATAACACAAACGCATGGTGAAAAGAAACACCACTATGAAAGTGGGATAAAGATTTTCAATTTCTTGGAAGTCTTTAAATGCATCCTACATAATAAATGAATATAAATGAAGATTCTGTCTGAGCTATGCGTTTTAAAACGAACAAATACTAGTGTAAACTGAAAACTATTTGAGCTTTATTAAAATTATTTGCACTGATTTATTGTGTTGGATATATTTTGCTCCTTTGTGTAGTGTCTCAGGAGATGAGTCTTTGAGTCTGTATCAATGTCAACAAGCTGAAAAAAATAAAACCAAAGTGTTTTGAGATAATGTAATCTTGTTAAGGAAAAAGTATCGGAAAAAGTATCGTTCAGGAACCGGTATCGAACTCAAGGTATCGGTATCGATATCGAAAATTTTTGAACGATACCCAGCCCTACCTTTAATATTGATTATAACTGCAATTCAATCAATTAATTGAGTGAAAGTCTAACCTATTTTAAGTTCAAAGTAGTAGTTCATTTTATATAACGTGGTTTGCATTTCTTATTTCTTTTCTGTTCTTTTTTTTCTTTTTGAAGATTATGGGGTTGTGAGGGGTAAAAATTTTAATATTTCTGTGGAAAAGCAGCTGTGTCTGGTATGAAGTCGCTGGATATTTGAGGCTAATGGGTGTCAGCAGGAAATATCTGTGGGCTATCGGAGTAATTCTCCACAGCATGCAGCAGGGCCAAAACCAGACACAAGGCCACAACGCAGTCAAACTCTGAGATCAGCTGGACTGTCTGTTGTAAACATATAACTGTGAAAGGCTAGGAGAACATCTGAGGACATTTTAGGACACATAGGCAGTTAAACCTGCTTAAAGAGAAAAGGGTTTTCCCTGAAAAAATAGACTCAGGGGTTTGTCATTACAAAATGAAGGACTAATTACTATGTACCCAGAACACACTGCACTTAGGTTTTGCCATTCGAGCCTGTGACTTTCTGGGAAAATTATACAGCAGACAGCTGTTTGTAATGTGAAATGTATTTTTAAAGACCATAAAAACAGCCTGAGTTGAATTGGGCTGGCCAGATTGTTACCCTCCATTTGTACGTCCTAAACTTGACTGATTCTTTCTGCCTTTAATACAGTTTCTTAAGTAAAGAATGTACTCTCCGTGCCAAGCAGGGCAGGTAAGCACCTTTCAAATGGCTTCCTCTAGGCTCTGCCAAAACCTGCATCAACATGCTCAACACAATCAGTGTAAAGAGGAGGAGATGGACCACTCATAGAGAAATTCATAAAGAAATCATAATGCTCAATAGAACAGCTGTGAATGGACTGGAAGAATTGCCTTTCATTTATTAGAGTTGAAAGCTTTTTAATAGTTTTTAATGGTTATTTTGATGTGAAGAACTTGCAAAATTTATGATGCCATTGTTGTTTTAATGCTGATACGAAATACATTAGGGCTAATTATCAATACAGATGACCAGATTTGATTCTGATTCATAAGCCCTCAACTTGATTCTAATGTTGCTTTCGTCAACGAAAATTATGACTAAATATCGTCGTCAACGAACCTTTATCACGTGACGAAAACGAGACGAGACGCAACGTAAATGCTGGTCATGTGACGATGACTATAATTAAATGTATATAATTAAATAAAAACTATGCTAAAATGTCTCTTCATTTTCGTTGACCAAAACAAGACGTTATTTCGTCTCGTTTAGTTGCATTATTATTTATTTATTTATTATTATTATTACTATTATTATTATTATTATTATTATTATTTTGCAGTATTTCTGTTTCCTGTGTCTCACTTCAGCGGCTGCACCAGGTCGCACTGCGCAGATGCAGGCGATGTCACTTCCTCAAGCCCCACTCGCGGCATTATTTAGAAGACAACAACAAACAACGTTAAGGGACCGATGGCCGGCCAAACGGGGTTCGTCTTTGGGAGAAAATTTATGTGTGTGTACTTCTAACATGTTTGGGTGGTAATATAAATGTTGTAAATTCAAATCAGAGCATCTTGCGTGTCTGGAATGGATGTATTCTTGAGTCTATAAGGTAACAATATTATAATTCGATAACCTTGTTTGAAATGGGTTTGGCTAAAAGAAAATTTTGGTTTCATCTATACTACTAGTACTTATACTATATTGACTAGGTTAAATAGAATTGCATTACTAAAAAGAGACTAAAATACAATTTTCATTGACTAAAACTAGACTAAATGTCATCAGCTTTCGTCGACTAAAACTAGACGAAAATAGTCATGGATAATTCTGACTAAAATAAGACTAAAATGCTCAGACTTTTAGTTGACTGAAACTTGACTAGACTAAAAAGAGTATGAACATGACTAAAACTAATAAAAACTAAAATGACAGCTTCACACAAAGACTAGACTAAAACTAAAATTAAAACAGGCCGCCAAAAACAACACTACTTGATTCAGATGTGGAATACATTTTTAATTTCATTTGGGGATATTTCAGTTTTAATGTCATTTATAAATTCTCTGTCCTCTAATGCTGTAAATTATACAGGGCAGTGTTTCATAATACTTCAAAACCGGTAATTCGCCTTTTTAAGCTATTCTTTAAAAGAACTGGCCCATAAAGGTCATTCATTTTGGAAATCAGGCTACACTGGTTGTGCAGTACATTCTTAATTCCCTAAGAACATCTTTGGCAAAGTATGATTTCTTCTACCTTGGCACTGAATTAATATTGGATTGCGCAAGATCACAACTAATTGGGGGAAAAAAAATAAATAAAAAAATTTCACCTAGCCCTAAAACACATTACTGAAATGTAATCTGGTCTTTTTCTGTTTTCCCACAAAAACAGATATACTACTATTCAAATGTTGAAAGTCTTTTTGTGAAAGAAAAAAGTTATTACTTTTATTTAGCAAAGATTCATTAAGCTGATCAAAAGTGACAGTAAATACATTTACAATAGGTGTGTTTACATGAAGCTGTATTCCAATTACAATTGGTTTAAAAGTCCAATCCAAATGAAACGTATAATGTAATTGCCTCAATTGGAAGGCAATTCCAATTTATTTAGCATTCATGTAAACACTATGTTCGGATTCATCAGCAGGAATTATTTAATTCCGATTGAAACAAAAAGTGTCATGTAAATGTGGCTATTGTTATAAAAGATTTCTCTTTCAAATAAATGCTGTTCTTTTGAACTTTTTATTTAACAAAATTATGAAAAAAGACATGGTTTCCTCAAAAAAAAAAAAAAAAAAAAAAAAAAAAAAAAAAAAGGTCAGGAATACATCTTTGACGTTCTCACGTGTAAGGTGTGTCTTACGCTTGGGAGTAAGTTCTACAGACTCTCAGTTCACGTACTTCAGCATTAATTGGATTAAGTTTTTTTCTACAGCTTTCTCAAGCACCCTAAACTAAAAGCCCATTAGAAGTACAGCATAACAAAACTAAGCTGTGGATCAACTCAGTGGTGTTGACTGCAACAAGGAAATACCACCCGGAGCATACTTTCCATACAGAGAGCAGTGCCTGCTGAACCCTCCAAGCACATAGACGCTATTCCAGCATGTAGGAGTTTCCCTGTTACAGTCGTAGTGTCAGCTGGGCAGGTTTATGGGTCAACAGAGGCTGGGATTACTGAGCAGCAGATGTTCACAGTCTGGGGAATCTTTCTGGTACTCACCAAGCCAGCTTGTCAGACTATATTGGCAACTGCTGAATCCAAACTAACAGTAGTGTGCAAGCTTTTTCATTTAGTCTGTCTGTGAACAGAATCTATGTGATCATGTGTTTGAGTGCTGACTGTGTTTGGGCATGTTGAGATCTCAATAGGAGGCATTTCTTTCTCACACTCTAAGCAGGTAGCAGCTTTTGCTGTGCTGCAACGATTCTAGCCACACCTTGACGCCAAGTGATAAAAACATTGTAAATCATTAACTAAGTAAATGCATGGCAGTTACAAGAATGGATTACAGTGTTTCCTATGTCGTGGCTGCTGAATCTTCAGCGCCACAAGCCCTCAGCAAAAGAAATCATATCGTTCAAAAGAATAACAAGTTCAGTGATTTGAATCAAATGACTCAATGATTCAACATCTGACTTGCTTAAAGTCACAATTAAACATAAGTAGGGACAGAAACCTTTTTTTTTTTCCATACTGTGACATATTCGAATGTAATGGATTATCAAAAAAAAAAAAAAAACATGGCAGTGATGTGGTTCTATGCATTAATTGTTGTTTTTAGATAATGAATGCAAGCTTGTAGTCGATTGTGAATGACTGAGGTTGAAGAGGACGAAACAATTACAGAAATCTGGCAATCACCACAAGTCTAGTCAGCAATTTTCACCAGATGATAGAGTTGACATTTTGATTATATGATTATTTTAATTAAAGATCACAAGGGCAAAAATTTTCAAATATTAAACATATACAAAGTGGATCTTTCATTTTAGGGGGTAACTTACATGTAACAGAATAACAATTTAAATACCAAATAAAAGTAACTAATTTGTTACAGTCACTGAGAAAAAGTGTGCAATTAAATTACAGTTACTTAAGATTTAACTGACTTCTTTCATTAATTGCAGTGACTGCTCTAAAATATGAGATAATGTTTCAGGAGTTTAGGACACATGCTTATTCGACGACGGTCCTATTTGAGTTTATGTATATGCTTTATTATTTTTAAGATTAAATGTTTTTTCCAAAGCATTGTTAGCATGTGTTTCCTGTCATAGCTATGCAGACTATTTTGTGTTATATTTAAATTAAACTATTTCGTGTTTTTGATTTTAAATCTGTATTTAACCTCAGAGCTATCTCAAAGTAAAAAAAAGAGGTGCTAAAGTCTAATTTTGTGGTGTCTGTTCTTTAGAATAATTTTTTTATAATCTTTAAGTAATGAAGGATTCTGAAAGTCTGACATTAATGAGTGTTGAGTACTATTGTACGGTTAACCCTGTCTGCTTTAATTAACAGTTGAAAACATTTGTTAGAAATTTAGAAAAGTAATTAAAAGTAATCAAATGTAATCAGTT
Source organism: Tor tambroides (assembly GCA_021397915.2). Taxonomy (NCBI): domain Eukaryota; kingdom Metazoa; phylum Chordata; class Actinopteri; order Cypriniformes; family Cyprinidae; genus Tor; species Tor tambroides. The sequence continues at coordinate 63,163 of JAFVLL020038735.1, forward strand.
ACATTAATGAAGTAATTGAAATAGTTACACTAATTACATTTTAAATAGGGTAACTTGTAATCTGTAACCCATTACATTTCCAAAGTAACCTTCCCAACACTGCTAATATCCATCGTAAAATAAAGCAAGTTTTGTGTACTTAAATATTGTGGAATGTTGTTCATGTGAATCAATTCAAATCACACAAATCAAAAAGTCACAGTAAAATTAGGCAGCCTCAGCCAAATGATTTTATGAATGTAACAGCCAACACATGACTGTACATATTAGATTAACTATTTAGTTCAATATTTAGCTTGAAGTAAGAAATGTGCTGCAGGCAGCTACATTTCCCGACTTTTCATCACTGAGGTAAGAACATACATGCAAAGCAAACAAAAAACGTAATTGTAGCTGACCCTACTCTCAGGTTCTTGACTGTGGACTCATTTAAGAGCACAGATTAATACTCTCCCTCACTCAATACTCTCATTGTTACAGGCATCAACTAAATGCTTCAGGAATCTGACCCTTAAAATAAACAGAACCGGGCCATTTCGTTATAAATCTGGTTTCTTATTGTATGCATCAATCCGACTGACTTCCACTAGCGACGTTTGACCATCACCTGTGGCTAGCATCTTGGCAGACAGCTGGACATACAGTAAAGAGTTTGTCAGCAGTTAAAATGGGAGTTAATAGGGATCAGAGAAGGGTTTAAGTGTACCTGGCATTACTGACCAACTGCTCCAGTGTGCTGCGTCACCCAGATAGTTAAACGCCTCACTAAATCCTGCCTTATTCAACATGAACAGTACACATGGGGTTTGGTGCGCAGTCTAACTCAACAGGCAAAGCACAGAGCAACACATTATCTAGTTGTAGACGTAATGTGATTTAGTCAAATTTAATCAAATATCTCATGTGTAGACAAGTTCCCAGGAGTTACGCTATAATATGCTCTCTTTTTACCACAGTCTTTGCTATAGGCCAAAATTACTGGCCCATTGCTCTGATTTTCAAGAATAAATTCTTGTAACATTGTAAAACTGCCTAGACATCATTCTTACATGTGCTGGGATGAATTGTGACCAATCAAAGCATTTGTTTCTGTGGTTTTTCTTTTAAAGATATTTTCAATTACACAATAATGTAAGCACTACTTATTGGACCTTTCTTTGTTTGTCCACAAGCTGGACTGGAATGCGGATAAGACAAATATACTTCAGGCTTTAAAGTCAACTGAAAACAGAACAGCCTTGTTTAAAAGCAAGAGATAAAATTCATTTAAGTGGAAAAAAAACCCCCAAAAAAACCCCATCATTTTGGAATGAAGGGTGAGAGTTTAATCCAAAGAAATCCATTTCGCTTGTAGCATCTCTCATGTCACATTACAAGTGACCTGGCAACAGCATTTTACACAATCGTTGAATAATTTTATTATTCAACGATATTGGTTTTTTGACAGCCAATGCCGATATCTTAGAGGCATGGTGGCCAAATGCCGATATAAAGCCGATATATCATTTTTATTTATTCTAATTAATATTTATGAAATTTGAAAATGATAAATGTGTTTAAATAAACATATTTATACTTTAGATGACAACTACTTGATTCTGTAATCCTATTACAGTATTTTAAAAATATATATAAACAAAAAGGAATTAAACACTGTAAACAACAGGGCTCTCAGTAATTTGGGAAGTCTGTGTGCATTGGAAATAATTTTTTTCCCCAAATGCTGTCAAGGTAACAATCATTTTACGCACAGCACACAGTGAAAAAGACATGAACATGACAGTGGGCAAATGGATAAAGCACAGCATAGTTTGAAATCATGAGCTTAAAGTTTGTCGATCGTGCGTCTCCACTGAAGCTGAACTCTCCTCCTGTCAGCATTCAATTCGCACGGTCCGACAGTCATGTAGAGAACATGACTGTATAAGATCTCACAGCTGAATTCAAAGATCTGTTTAAATGACATAAATGTGTATTTGCTGAATGCTGATGGTAAACAAGAAAGCATCATGTTTGTCTTTCTATTACTAGTAACATAAAAGCAATCGTTTTAATACTTTTTTGCATACCTTTTAATTCCTTTGACTAACATTATATCTAAATACGAGACAGATTTATGTCCCTATTAGAAAGAACTGTTAAACTGTGATATCAAACAATGAAGTGAGAGAATGTGTTTTGAAAAATGGAAAATATCGGCTGATATATCAGCCTTGGCAATATATCGGTCGACCACCATTTAAAACCATCCAAAAACATAGACTTGAGAGAAAAAGCTCGTATGAGAAAATAGCAGACAACGACTAAAAAAGGATTGGTCAAATTAAAAGTGTCAAACTGCAACAACAATTAGAGAGATTGTGATAAATTGTTTTCAATATATTTGGCTTAAATATAAATACAATAATAACATACATAAGGACATACATTGGGCACACAGTTTTCCAACCATCTCTACTGCATTGAATCCATAATTTAGTAGTCTAACTACTGTTATTATATTACAATAACATAATTTATATTAATATATTATTTAGCCTAATATATAATTTGGTCTGAATCTATAACTAGTGCTGTCAAATGATTAATCACATGCAAAATAAAAGTTTTTGATTACATAATATGTGTGTGTGTGTGTGTGTGCTGTGTATATTTATTATGTATATATAAATACACACATATACAGCATATAATTTGAAAATATTTAAATGTATATTTATATTCATATAATTTATAATCATATATAAATATATTTAATATATAAACGTAACATTTTTCTTAAATATATACATGCGTGTGTATTTATATTCATAATAAATATACACAGTACACACACATATATTATGTAAACAAAAACTTTTATTTTGGATGCGATTAATCGTTTGTCAGCACTAATAACAGCTAACCAAGTCTATTAGAATCTCAACAATACTGTACTGTGAACAGACATTAAATGAAGTCTCTTTGGAAAGGCTCTGTATAGTGAACTTGATCTGTGCTTGAGCAAATCCTCTGACTTAAGGTCAGGCCAAACCAATGAAAGCCCAATCTGTCACGCTTCAACACCCTCAAATTATATCAGAGTGAGAGATGGCAAAAGTTGTCATCTGAGTTGGGGGCGGCGGGGGCTTAAAGCAATCAAGAGACACTGGCCTCTAGGATTTTCCTCATGGCCAGCTCTCTCAAAGCAGTCACTAATTTGTTCCACTAATTGCATCGTATGGTGGACGTTAAGCAGGCCAAATGAGAGAGTGTGTAAGGCTTCCTAGTACTGACTGTACTGATAGGACAGATTGCTCGTCCTGTGACTGACTATTTGAAAGCAGTTGTCACTGTTGATTTGCTGCACAAGACTGGAATTAAAATATATTAGGTTATCACATAGGATTTCCATAATAGTAATTTCAAATAATTGGTAGAAATACAAGTGAAAATTTGATAACATAATAGGCACAGAAATACATATGCATGTCTTTGAAAATAGTGTAGTATTTTAGTATTGTCGCTTATAATTATTTTCATGTTATGGCTGATAGCATGAAAAGAAAATTACGATACGCTAATCTGCCGAATCAATACTATCCCGATACTTGTGCCGATTCAATATATTTTGCGATAATTGAGTATTGCCATTATATAACTATTGTGATTTTATAATACAATTTGTGATTTTTGTTTGTTTATTAAAGACTAGACAATGGAAAATACTTGATCATACCCATAAAGAGACTGTATATGATGAGTCATATTAAAGCGCCCCTATTATGCCTTTTCAAATATTACCTTTCATGCAGTGTGTCATGTAGCAGTATGTGAACAAACTTTCATCAAAGTTGTGAAACCGAAAGTGCACGATATGTAAAGTTATTGTCTATCAAAAAAAGAGTCGGCTCGCAATCGCCTAAACGAGTCGTTAGGAATTCGAATCTTATTCTGTTACGGCTGTACGTCACGAAGTAACACACTTGCATAATGTCCATCCATGGCTGTCAATCGCGCTGTACGCGGTAGACCAATCACAAAGGACTGCGCCATCTGACCAATCACAGCAGCGAGTGCTCACGGAAAGGAGGGGTTTAGAGAGACTGATTCTTC
>JAFVLL020038736.1:0-88703 GCA_021397915.2 Tor tambroides
TTTATACAAAGCAGAGCAACCTTGAGTTAGTGAGGAGCATTATCCCTTGTCCACAAAGACATTCTATTCAAACTACTTTTTTTCCCCACACTTTTGTGTTTTAGATTGAAGTACATTGAAGCTGCATGTTCTGGGTGGATTCCAGGAGGATGAAAGTGACAGACAGAGAGAGCAAGAGAGAAGAGGATGTGTAACTGCATTACCCTTTTTTTGTACTTACACTTTTTTATTACTATTATATTTCAAGTATGTTTTCAAACAGTGCCATCAAATGGCCATTTCACCAGCATACTTGCACCTACATGAAGGCGGCTATAATATCATAACAAATGTAAAGTCTTAATAATATTCACTTTAGTTGATGCTTGTACACGTGACTAAACAACATTAATTAAGTGATGCAATTATCCAGTTTCAGTCAGTTAGATTAATATTCGTGGTGGTTTACTGAAAGCAGTTAGGTGTATTTGATCACACAACACCCATAAGCCTACTCAGCTGACAGTTTATGTAATCAGACAGCGCCATCTGCGGTTCAATAAAGAAAGTGTTATACTTTCTCCGTGAGACAATAGTTTGAAGTTCAGCCTAAATAAAGTTACAGCCTGAATAAAATACTACATATAAATGACAAAATTCTCAGGTTTTCATGATAATGTTGGGGAGTTATATCTAAGTCTGGAACCTGGATTTGTTGAAATAAATGGTTGCATAGGTTATACTGTCTGATGTAACTGGTGTCTGTGGAAAGACAAGAGAAATTAACAGCAATAAATTAACTATTCTTTGGTAAAATGACAATCACATTTGGCAGCACAATAAATTGCCACCATTACTTAAATGTAAAATAGTAATATAATATTTTTCAACGGTAACAGATAATATTAACAAATATCTGCACTCATCTCACTCACCTTATCTCTTTTATTTATGTTTGTTTTTCCTGCAGAAAAAAAAGGTATTTAAGAGAGGATGTTCAGATGAGATGATGTGTCACAATTCCTAGAAGAAAAAGGTCTTACCATATCTGTTTCTTCTTATATTATGGTATATTTCAGGACTGTTTTCTCTGTTTCCCAGTGTGCTGCTGCGCTCTACGAAGAAGAAGAAGAAGAAGAAGAAGAAGAAGAAGAAGAAAACTAGACCTTCTCATTTTTTAGAAAGCTTGTAAGCACAAAAGTCACCAGTATGATGCTAGGGTTTTGTGGAGGGTTGCCTGAGATAAGCTCTTTTTGTGCAATTTTCAATATCTGTGTGTTCAGTCATTTCAATAAAATAAAAATAGCTTGCAGCTAAAGGATATATAAAGCTAAATATATTTAGCCGATTTGAATACCTCTGTCGTTCCTCATTTGGCTGATATTGATATAGACTGGTTCAGACTCCTGAGGGTCAGAGTGCACTGAAATGATTGCAAATATAGCGAAAGAAAGAAAGAAAGAATTTGCTGTGAAAAGATTAATAAAAGACAGAAGAGACTAATTTGAAAAGATGTGCAGGTGATGAATGACTGATAATATGTTTGTACTTGACATTCGTTTCCTGTAACAGTAATACAATAGAGCTCCAAGCAGAATCACAGTAAACAGAGCCAGAACAGAGGATGCTGTAGCCTTTACATGTTTGTTGATTGCTGAAAGGAAATAGAGACTTTATTAGTAAGTTAAAAGGGTTATCTAACTTAATTTGTTGATTTTCTGTACCTGGAACATATGAAGATAAGCATTTTCATGTACATTATGAGCCTATAATTTGTATTAAGGTGAAAATGCTGTATATTAATGGCTCAAAGATACCTTGGTTTGTTACAGTTGAGATTTCTGTTGACATACTTGGAGCATTTGTAGTTGATGAGGTAAGACATTCCCTGCTACATTTGCAAATCAGTGATACATCACTGTTAGCTGGAGCTTTGCCACTGGAGCTTTGCCTGTAAATGGTACGATTTTTTATTTTTTTTTTTCCATTGTATGAATCTGGAAAGAAAATAGGAAACCTAATGAATTTCAGTGAATATATCTGAATATATAGTTAAAATATTTCATTTCTATGCATATTTTTTTATTTATTGCTGTTAAGTCTTTATGCCTAAAGCGTAAAAAACACACACAAGAACAAACTTCTGCAGAATTCTTAATGGAAAAATTTATAGATCATTATAATTTTGGCATTCAACTCAGAATTAACATTAAAAATATATACTTACGTGAAGTGACATTAAGTGTGTGAATCCTAATAGTTTGTGTGAATCCTAATAGTTTCTACTCTTCCATCTTCTATCAATCTACAGTAATATTTCCCTTCACTGCGTTCATCAACAGTGTGTAAGATGTTGTAGGCAGAGTTGTTGTACATCAGTGTGGTGTTGGATATTTGTTCTCCATCTTTCTCCCAGAGCAATGTGGAGGATTCAGTCAGGAGAGGGACGTCACATCGCAAAGACACATCAGATCCACGCAAGACTTGGGGAGACAGAGTATTAGAACTGAGTGTGAGAAACTGTATACATTTTTCTTAAGTTTAAAACACTTTTAAAAATACTGTTGAATACTTTTCAAATATTTTTTGCTGCACAGAAATTTAACCAACCTTCATTTTGGGTCTGAACTGTTTGAACTGGTGGATGTTCTGTACAGAATGAATAACAGTTACAACAATTATAAAAGTATGTATTCGCCAGCATTTTCTAAAACATTTGAACAAAGAGAGGCTGGATATTGTTTTGGATTTTCTATAGTGATTGTTAATCACTGACACAGACATGTTTAAGTCCATTTGTTTTGAATATATATTATATGCGTCTTTAAACAGATACTTAATTTGAATTTGATAACAACGGAGATCATGAAAAGTACATATTACTGCACTGTGTTCTACATATTACTGTATTCTATAATTTATTTTTCTAATGGTTTGAACATTATTAAATCATTCTATAATTTATCATTTATAATTAGTATGTTGTGTAAAGTAAAATCAACAAACACCAAAGGAGGGAAGAATTAAACAATATCTTGACAGAATAATCTCCCTTTTGACATGATCACTTGGTTAAAGTGAGACTCACCGATAGCCTGAAATCGGGAACAAAATCCACAGGTCAGAATAAAGATTTTAATAGATGTAAGTGGCATCATTCTTCTTTTCAGTGCCTGAGATAAAGTGATGCACTCTGAAGAGTTTTAAAAAAAAAGACTTAGCCAGTAACTTTTACTGGGCGGTGCAATATTCAGAAATCTGCCTGTCATAGAAAACAATCAGCTTATGAATCTTAAAGAAACATCAATACAAAGAGATGAAGCACTAATCTATTTTATAGTGTTGTCATGTTAAATTACATTTATAATTTGGGGAACACAGATTTTACCCCATGAAGAGAGACCAATATGTTCAATGAAGACCAGGAATCAATTAGTTGACAGAATATACTGAAGACAGAGTTTTCCACACTTCTAAAGACTGTAATAAAAAAAAAAAAAAAAAAAAAAGAGTAAAAGGATCAAGCCTCAAACTAACTTAGAATACAGAAACACTAGTATTTATGGATGCTCAGTTATGTCAGTTATGCATATGTTAACAGTAGGCCTACAGTTAATTCTTGACACCTGAACATGGCGTTCGGTTCTTTACACAATTGTGGTTATTTACTGTATCTTGGAGACAATAAGTTCCATTTGTAAGCAGATGGTCACAGGTGAGTCAAAAATCTTTGAAGGGCGCTTCTCATCTGGGTGGCTGTTGATCATATTCCTAAGCACCTGCAAAAACTCCATTAGATGAACATAGATTATATATAAGGTTGAGCAACAGCACATCGCTGCAACAGAACAATACAGTCACACAGAACAAACGTAAGCTGACATAAACAGTGTCCAATAGCACTGTAAACAGAGATGGGCATAAATACATGAAAATGTATTTAAAATAAAAATATAGAACACTGTATGGAAAAAATTATTTAAATAGAAATACAAAATACTGTGTGGAAAAAAATATTTAAATACAAATACAGTATTTTGGATTTCGAAAATATACAAAATACATGTGAAACTGGCCATCCAGTGCAAGTATCCATATAGGCTGAAATCTATCTGGACCTATTCTGAATGCAAAAAACAACAACAACAACAACAACAACAACAACAACATTTAGATGTGTAAAACTGCTTAGAAACTTTTGTTTTCATTTTACATTCCTCTTCCCTTCCCCTGCCCGCTAGCAAATAAAAAAGTACTTCTTTCCCTAATATGGAAGTCAATGGGGACCAACAACTGTTTGGTTCTTCAAAATATCTTCTTTTGTGTTCAACATAAGAAAGAAACTCAAATGGTTTGGAACGACATGAGGGTGAGTAAATGATGACAAAATGTTCATTTTTAAGGTGAATTATTCCCTTAATACTAGAATAGATGCAGTGTATTTAAGAAAACCATGATTCCCTATTCATTATAAAAGAGTATGAAGAAATGACTATGACGTACATCCTAAAAATCTATCTCATAAGAAAAAATGTATTTTGAAATTTTATCTTTGTACATGTTTTGGTCGAAATAGTTCTGATAAACCCATTTTAGGTCATCTTACATAAATAATAAAGCATGTCTGAAAGCAAATATTATTTTTAGACGGGTCTGGTTTGCACGTTTTGCTATTTTCTGGAGCAGGAAATGCTAAACTGAGCTATCTTGAGGTTTCTCTCAGGCACACAAGTATGTGATCTAAAGTGTGATCTAAACTCCCAACCTTAACAGCTTCATTGAGGAAGTCTATTTTTGAAACTCAAAAATAAAGAGTGTTTTTTTTGTTTTGTTTTGTTTTGTTTTTGTTTTTACTGTAAGCTTTTACTGTAAGAGTTTTATAAAGCATTAGTCTTTGCAAAGCTATGCTATAAAAATCTGTAAAACTAGGGCACAATATTCTGTATTAATATAAAAGAATTTTCAGTATTTGTCTTTTACTAGTTTTTTTTTTTTTTTTTTTTTACCTGTATTTAGAATTTTGAAATTCATTGCGTTGTTTTAAGGCTAATGGAAATGTCCATGAAATTACTGGATAATGTCCTGACAGAAAATTACAAGTACTTTTTTACAGTGTACTTTGGAACTACATGTATAGTGTGAAGTAATAAATAATGTAAATACACTATACCATTCAAAAGGGTTTTTTAAATGGTTTTGGAAGAAGTCAAACAAGTAAAACAGTCAGTATAATGAAATATTATTTAATACAGAAAATAAAATGAATCTTTTGTAATTTATTCCTGTGATGGCAAACATGAATTTTCACTAGCCATTTCTCCAATTTTCAATGTCACATGATTAACTAATATTTTTTTCCAGATTCCTTGTTGAATAAAAAGTGTAGCAGATCTACATTTATTTCAAATATAAATATTCTGCAAGATTATTTCTTTACTGTGACTTTTGATCAATTTATATATGTACTGTAGTTGCTAGATAAATGTATAATTACTTTTAAAAAGTGGTAGTGTAAATTTAATTGATCTGACCTGTTGTGACAACATGCCCCAATAACCTTGTGACAAAGAGTACTTGACATTAAACCGCCTTCTTTAGGCTTCTCAGCTAAATGTAAGAAGTAAAAAAAATATATATATATAATGTAAAGGTAGCATAAAAAATGTATTTTTATTTATATATTTCCAATATTATTTAAATATTATTTTATAAATTGCATGAAAGTAGAGTATAATTGAATAAGAACAAAATCTAATGATTTATAAAGAAGATGAAGAAGAACTGATGTCGATTTTGAACTAGGTGCTTGAAATTAATGTTAATGTTCATGTGTTCTTTGTGCTGGTCTGAGTTTATTATAGTCAGACAAGAGGTATAAGAAACATTTATTATTATTATTATTGTTGTTGTTGTTGTTGTTGTTGTTGTACTTCTTTAAGCCTGACAAAATTTCTTATCTCAAAGTTTGCAATATAAATTACTTTCTATAGGCTTCCGTGCACATAGGCTATTCAATAACTTTCACATTTCTTTTTATGAATATTTCTTTTTTTCAGTTCTGACTTTTGGTTAGTTGAAACATTTGTTACAAAGCTAAATCATCTTAGCCTCTTCCATTCCAGGAAATACTGTGCTACATTTAACACAGTTGCGAGTCATGAAACCACATTGAGGTTTCTTTCTGGTATGTGAGCATATTGAGCTGATTATACTCGTGTTGGTGTTGCATTTGTGTTTTCAGTGCAAGAGAAACCCAAAGACCCCTTGCTTACAGACAGAGCACACACTGCACTTGAACTCAGAACATGGTTTGTTAGTCTAATGCATTAATATACCAAAACAATGAATAACTAGCATGCTATTATTAATACAAGATATAGAATACAAGTTTTTTTCCCCGATAATTCAATAATAAAAAATATATATATTAAGCTCCCAATGGCAAGGCTCAGTTTGCTTTAATATCTGAGTAGATGACTTCAGATTTTCTGTCCATCACCTGTAGATATTGAGATATACAAGATTGTGCTTACTGTAAATAAATCAGAAACATATTTAACGTGTCATTAGCAAATCAAAATGACACTCTGAAAAATTTCAAACACACAGAGGTTAATGCAATCTTCTATCCTGTCTCACCCTGACTAGATCCTGCTTGTCACTGAAGCATAATGGATGTCCTCATCTTCTTGTGATTTTAACCCAGCGATGTAACTTTCATCTAGTGAAACAATAACAATACCTCTTATTTCCAATCTCATCGCAATCAGGAAAACATGCAATGGACAAAATGGATACTTAAACATGCAAAATTAAAGTTGTATCTTTTAGGCTGATCCAGCTAATAAAAATGTGTGTATAGACTACAAAAAAGGGAATGTCTCTGTAAAAAGGCAATTACTGTCGCTTTTTAAATGAAAGGTGGGACATTCATTCAGCTGTCATATTAAACATCACAATTTGTCTCATTCTTTTTTTCTGTTGCCTATCTTTTCCTTCCTATACTGTCTCTGTGATGAGCGCACCTGTTTTTCACTGACATTTAAAAACTAGAAGTCCCAGCAGAATTAGCACACTGACACTAACAGCACAAGCCACGATGATCATGATTTGTAGATGACTGTCCTGTGTCATGGTGTCTTCTGCAGAAACATGTTGAGCCAGATAACTACACGAGTGTCATGACTTTACAGTGACAAATCGCTGTATTAGTGTTAGCTATAGAACATTCAGATTGTATGTCTTGTGCGTATAATCTTATTCTGAGTTAAGGTGAAAACACTGTATATTAATGGTTCAGATATATTACCCTGGTTTGTTACAGTTGAGGTTTCTGTTGGAGCATCTGTAGTTGATGGGGTAAGACTGAAAGTTATAGGGGCCAGAGCTCTGAGTGTATTCTCAGTAAAGTGCAGCGGGTCTGTTTCATAGCTGGATAGATTCACTGTGAGATGTAACATGTTGTTTTTCTCAGTCATAATTTGCTGTTTGACCAGCACCCCCCATCCCCCGAGCCAGACCAGTGTCACTGAATCAGTTACTTCAGATTCAGAAAGCTCGCAGGTAAGAACCACTGACTGATTCCTCAACACACCATCAGGGGGCTCCATGGAGACTGAAATCAACAACATGAATGACTTTTCAATGTACTGAACACTTATAAAGAATAATACTGCTTAATGTTTGATCAAAGGTAAAGGATTTATTTTATTCAATTTGGAGGTATAGGCCTATTGATTAAAACAAACAAAAGTAAAGGAATAATACAGGGTAAATATCGTTAACGTGCTATAAGCAGTGTAAGTCCTTTTCGTTAATTCCTCTACTGACTGAATTAGACTGTTCCCTCTCTATAAAATTACTGAAATATTTTTTTAAAAAGCTAAATACAAAATGTTGATAAAAACATATGCAAGAAAATGTATATACCTCTGATGGTGCATAGTATTATTGTTGTATAGATGCCAGTTTCTGTAATACACCTGTATGTCCCTCTGTAATAGAAGTTCACAGGTGAGATGTGAAAGATTAAAGCTTGACTATTGTATGTGGTTGAAGAATGTCTCCCTGGTTTAATTGGTCCTTTTAACTGAACTTTTCTTCCTTTTTCAAAGGCTATCAGATCAATGTGAATTAGGCCTCGGCTCCCAGGTCATATTCCCTGCTAGATTTGCAGATCAGTAATACATCACTATTACTGTAGCTTTGTCTGTAAATGGTACGATTTTTACTCTTTCCAATATATGAATCTGGAAGACAAAAGTCAACCTGTTGAATTTCAGTAAATACGTCTCAGTACATTAATTTCTAAACATATTTGTGAAAAGCACAGTCCTTATGCCTAAAGCCTTTTTTTATTTAATACAACACAAAAATACCATAAAAGATTATGCTTACGTGAAGTGACATTAAGTGTGTGAATCCTAACAGTTTCTACTCTTCCATATTCTATCAGTCTACAGTAATATTTCCCTTCATTGCGTTCATCAACAGTGTGTAAGATGTTTAGGCAGAGTTGTTGTACTTCAGAGTGCTGTTGGATGTTTGTCGTCCATCTTTCTCCCAGTGCAATGTGGAGGATTCAGACAGGAGAGGGACGTCACATTGCAAAGGCACATCAGATCCATGTAGGACTTTGGAAAAGTTCAATTAAATATATATATATAGTTGGGTTTCTATATTACAACATTTGATGAAAGATTAAAATGATGATTTTGCACTTGGTTAATCAATTATATCAGTCAGAAACATAATTGTTACTTACATATTATATACATTTTGTAGTTATCTGACTATATTTACATAAATGCAATCATGTCACAAGCACGTATCATTGTTAAACGGTTAAGAAAATTCAAAATGTCCTGTTTCACTAACTCATAATTTTCTGGACAAATAATTAGACCAAACAGCTGGTACAAGCAAATGTGGTAGCATGTTGCAACAGGATGGTCTTGAAATATGTTGTGGTAATGATGTGCATTGTTAGCCTTCATAAAATTTTATAATCACATAGTTTTTGAATGACTTGAGCAACTACTCCATGACTGTAATGTTATGCACTGTAAGTGTGCTATTTGTTGCTATGTTTTTTGTCATTGGTTTTCAATGTAATCTCAACTTTTAATATTACATTTTGAAGAGAGATAAATTAAACACAAAATAATACTAACATTTTATAGACTAGTTGGTTCAGATGAGCTATTAAAGCTTACCATTGAATTAAATTGTCATAGTATGATGACTGCTGCCCTCTTCTGGTAATGTTTTAGTAAATTATTCTTCAAAGAGCACCTCTGGAGCTGCAGCTGGAATGGTATTACTAAAAAGGAAGAAAACACCCTTTACAATACATATTATATAATAGATATTCCTTTGCATGTATTTCTTTGTCTGCGAACACACACACACGTGACTCGTTCATATGACAATCGTGACAATATTATTTTTTAACCTTTTTCAGTTTTAACTACAATTGTTTCAGTAGTAGCGCCTATAGCGCACGAATGAAAAAGCCCATTCTCGCGATACTGTTTCTGATACGAGAAAGTATATCAAATATGGCGACGTCCGTAACACTGCAAAGTTGTATTACAATTTACATGTTTTTATTTTAATAAACGAGTCCAGTTGAGGCCCGATTTGTTTCTTCAAACCCGATTTAACGGACAGCAGCTTTGAATGTTTTTATTCAGCAGAGTGTAGAGCACGGTATTTTGATCATCACTCACAGACAACAAACTGATCAGGGCAGCTTAGATGGAAGACAGCGGCAGAGACCACTGAACGACACAAAACTCACATCTTAACCTCTGTGAGTAAATTACCATGAAAACACACGCACGAGATAAGCGTGTGTGCAGTACATTGTGTGACCTGACACGTCACGAATGAATTGTTATATATCTTTATTTATATTTTTAAAACACGCTCTCTCTTTTGCGCCTTTAGCTTTAATAAATACTATCGCTAAATAAGTTAAATAAAATAAGTATCGCTATAATTGCTTAAATAAATAAGTATCGCTTTTTATTTTTCCTCTTTCCCACTACTTGTTTCACTTCTGTTTCAGTTTTTATAACCATTTCTTACTATGTGTAAGTAAGTTGTTGTTGTTGTTTTAAAACGTGTGTTTGACTCAGTGTTGATGCCTGTATTGGTTGTTTATTAAGTTTTAGTTTTATTTAATTTTAGTTATTTTAGTACTTCATACATGGAAATGAAATAATATATATATATAGAGAGAGAGAGAGAGAGAGAGAGAGAGAGAGAGAGAGAGAATTTATTTTTATATATATGTATATGTATATGTGTGTGGCTTTTTTTTTGTTACGTTATGTTAGAAGCATTACTCATACCTTTTGTTGTTTTAATATTTTGAATTGTTTTTAGCTTTATTTTTTTATTTAAATGTTTAGTTTTGAAATGTTGTTGTATGCATTTGTCATTTTTGTTTAATTTCTTTATTTTCTTAAATGTGTGTGTATATATAGTATTTACAGAGTTTTGACTTTTAATTTTAGTTACTTTTTCTTATTTGTATGTCGCTTTGGATAAAAGCGTCTGCTAAATGACTAAAAGTAAAGTAAAATGACTAAAAGTAAATACGGCACCAAATGCAAACTGTATATTTTCGATCTTTTTTATCATTAGTAAACTCCGATGTCCTGACATTTTATCCTACCAGTGAGATTTTCCTACCGGGGCTTACTGCGCATGCGCACATCAATATTTCGTCCTTTTTCTCACGATGAACAACAATATTTAATGCATCTGCATTACTGTAAGGGGTAGGTTTAGGGTTGGGGTAGGTGTAGACATTAATAAAACACAATCTAATAGGTAGAAAAAATTATTTATTGTTGGTTTCCGGTAGCTGTATCCCTTCTAGCCACAACCGCGATTATAACACACAATTACTGTATATACACTACTGTAAGGGTAGGTTTAGGGTTGTGGTAGGTGTAGACATTAATAAATCTTAATTTAACAGGTAGCATTTTTCGTTGTCGAATTGTACTACCTATTGTTTTAATGGTATGTAGGAAAATCTGACAGGGTAGCACAAATCGACAGAACACCGGCACACTCGGTGTTTTGACTAGATTTCAGTGGTTGATTCATGGACAAGAAAACCGATTCGCAGTAATTACTCATATAGTAGTAGTCAGTAGTATGCTACTTTGTTCCCTCAAAAATAGCACAGTCACTAGTCCTGCCTCTTATCTGTGTTCGTTATATCCAGTAATAATTAACTCTTCTCAGTAGATGTGCAGAAATTTCCTCTGAAGATTTGCTCTGAAGTCACAGTAAAGATGACTGAAAGAATGTTTGAAGAGAAACAGCATGCCTCCCTCTATCAAAAATATCGATTTGATCCACCTGGTGAGCTGACGGAGCTTATTCTCCAGTATCTGGACAAAAACGTAAGAACTGTCTTGTTACTTAGTGTACGTTTTGAGCGCAACAATCTGACATGTTCGTCCAACGTGTCGTGTGCACGACAGCTGAATCACTGCATGTTTGTTTGGTAATTGTGAGACACTTCTAAAATATGCACATACATTATAAACCAATTTTAATTGTAATAATAATAATAAACTTTAATAAGAACATACTAATGTGGTTATAATTATTTATACTAAGAATAAAAAATATATGCATTTAAATTAATAGTACGGTATAAAATTAATTTAGATTCTGTAAGATAGCACAGTGGGATTTATTGGCATTTTACCATGTCCAGGAAATCATGGGAACACTATGGTACTGTTTCTAAGTTAACACCAGAGGGCAGTCATAAGTGCAAATGTTGGAAAATCATAACTTAACAACTCCGAAAGTCACACAAAAGGAATTGATGTTACTTAACCTATGTCTATTAATTATTTACTGTATATTTAATATTTGGAAAAACATAATAAACTGTTCTCTCAAATAGTGCTTAATGGTAAACACATGCTTCACAGAAAGGAAAGCCCCATCAGCTGTGGATTTGGGCTGTGGAACGGGGCAGAACTCTCGTCCACTGACGGCATATTTTGAGCAGGTAGTGGGCATTGACGTCAGTCAATCACAGGTGGAGCAGGCAAGAGCAGTGCCAGGGTTCTCTAACCTAAGCTACAGGTCAGTAATGCATGTTTCTACTCTTACTTAAACAAACCAACCATTCTTGTCCCATGACTAATTTGATCTGATAACGTAAAAGATATGGAACAATGTAGAATTATAATTTGTATAGCCTTGAAAGATCAAAATTAGGTTTTTGAGACACAACATTGTGCAATAAAGTGCTAACTAGGGATGCACGATAAATATCAGGCGATATATAATGCGCATCTTGTCAGTAAAGCCGGTTCTGTAATCAGCGGTAAATGCCATCACGTGCGTGATTTCACATCGAGCAGCATTTACTACACAGAGCCGTTGTTCACTGACAAGCTGCGCAAAACCACGCTGATAATGAACGTGGATTTGCGCAGCTTGTCAGTGAACAACGGCTCTGTGTAGTAAATGCTGCTCGATGTGAAATCACGCACGTGATGGCATTTACCGCTGATTACAGAACCGGCTTTACTGACAAGATGCGCATTATATATCGCCCGATATTTATCGTGCATCCCTAGTGCTAACAGATTACTTTGGTCTCATCCCTGTCATGTTTATCATTAATTGACAGAGTAGGCACAGCAGAGGAGCTGCCATTCCCAGATGGCTCTGTGGACCTGCTGACGGCTGCGTCTGCAGCTCATTGGTTTGATACTGAACGTTTCATAAAGGAGGCTACACGTGTCCTGAAACCACGTGGCTGCTTGGCTCTCTTTGGCTATGGAGACAATATGAAAATGCACTATGAATCCTGTGGCGATCGACTTAATAACATATATGAGGAAGTAAACCTATACCATAACTATGTATATAAATGCAATAGGAGTATCTAAAGAGCAGGTTTAATAATAAATTGACACTGTTTAATATGTAAATGCCAAAGCTTCAGCTTACTAAATGCATGTTTATCAACTTTAACTTTTGCAAGCCATTTCGCTAAAGGTTAAAAATGCTCATAATAACTGCTAACTGCACTCTTGAATTAATTTATCCTGCTAGGTAAAGCAAATACTGCTGCCTTACACAAGCAGTAAGCTAACTGGGGCCAACAGCAAGCTAAAGGACTTATTTGAAGCCATACCCTTCCCAGATAAGGAGAGGTAAACCAGAGCTCTGCACTATACTGAATAATTAACCATCTGTCAGTGAGCCTCTACACAAATTTTCTTTTGTATAGGTGCATTTGAGTGTAAAATAAAACATTATATTTTGTTTATACATTTTTTTTTAAATAACATTTTTATTCTAAAAGCATTGTATTTTACATGTTTTGTTTTAAATAATGTCATCGCTGTTATGAGTTGCAGTTGTAGATTCTAACAGTTTTGTAATATTTTTCTGTCTTTATAAGGATTGAAATAATTCCAATAAAGCAGCAGCTGAGCATGCAATTGGTTTTATTCAGACATTCTCCATGTACCAAGCCTATCTGAGAGCTGATCCAAGCGCTGCAACCGCGCTGTTGGAGAAAACAACATCACGGTAATTGCTTCTTTCTGTAGAATTTCAACACTTCAGGTGCTTTTACTGTCATGCAACGTTGATTTTATAACACAAAATTAGACTGCATGTGTCTTATTAAAGGAACTTTGCTTTTTGGCCTTTACATATCATGTTGATGATATAATGTTTGCTTGTCACTTATTCCCTTCCAGTATTCTAGAGGAGATGAAAGTGTCATCAACAGAGGCCAAAGTTGACTTCATAATGGAGTACTTCTGTGTGCTTGCATGTAAACCTGAGTGACACATGACTTAATCACATGACCCACCTGACCTGTGCAATCATCCCAGGTGTTTAGTTACTGTTGTTCCCACAAAAGGTTTAATCTTACTTTCTTAATCAAGCTGTTAGCAAATTTGTGGTCTTACAAACACACAATATTTTTTATAATTTCACATGAAAGATTCTGATAATATAAACCACTTAGTTTTTGCACTATGCATTATGATGTTGCATAATGTTAATTAGAAATGATTTACTCTACAACATGCAGGCATTAATGTAATGTTGTTAAAAAAAAAACAATAATATCAGTGATTTTTACATTTATTTTTGCAGTTGTGTAGTTTGTTCACATGAAGAGTAAAAAATTCCCTGGATGTCACAGAAATGTTTACTCTATCTAGGTGTAAATGGAAATTTAATCTTTCTTAACATCCACACATTACGTTCACATCAACCTTTATTTATTCCATAAGCTTGTTGTTCTTCAGCAGTATCAACATCAACAGATAAGCATTATGCATTTCTGTACTTTTACTTTTTTCATGTATTCTCTTATATTTTCATATAGTTTCTGTTTTCATTAACTTTTCTGCTTCTATCACTTGTTTTACAAAAGATCTCATGATTTTAAACTAAACAGAGATGTCTTTAAAACTCATGCAAACATACAGACCACATTTTTTCCATGCCCTGATATCACAGGGGCAGTTGTGGCCTAATGGATAGAGAATTGGACTTGTAACCCAAAGGTCATGGGTTTGAGTCTCAGGTCTGGCAGGGGTTGTAGGTGGGGGGAGTGAATATGAGGTGAGACCCTTGAGCAAGGCACTGAACCCCAAACTGCTCCCTGGGCACTGCAGCATTGGCTGCCCACTGCTCTGGGGGGGTGTGCGTGCGCGTGCGTGTGTGTGTTTGTTCGTTCACTACTCACTGCTGTGTGTGTGCACTTGGATGGGTACAAATCCCAAGTATGGGATGCCACACGTCACTCCCTTTCCACAGTGAAGGTTTTATTGTATCCCCCAGCATGACGTCTGGTTAGCCTGGAAACCTTTGATCCTTTTCTGGTCATTGCTTAGGAGACATTTATTAATTTTTAAAGAACATTTAGTCCAGAGTGAATGTGAAAAATCTCTGCGTGTGATGCTTAAGTCCTCATTAGCAAACCGAGCACATTGCGGTTGCCTCAAAGGAATGTTGGCACGGTTGATACTGTCTCTCAATGTGTGAAGAAAGAAGCAAAGCCTAAAACCGTAGATGACTCCTCCCCGTTATTTCTTAAATTGATTTTCTCAAGCTAGTATTCTGACTACTCAAATCCCTCCAGCTTTCTGACTTGTACAGCGGTCAAAAATGGCTGTACGTTTGTTTGAGGATAAAGAACATGCAGACTCATACTGGAAGTACCGAATTTCTCCTTCTGAAGAGCTCATCGACAAGGTTCTACAGTTCCACAGGAGTAATGTAAGACTTTTATAAGACTTTTGTTGTTATTTATTCATCAGTCTGTCATCTTTGTCATTTCATTTACAATTTGACATTGTTTACTGCATTTTCTCAGAAAAATTCAGCCAATGAACTGGCAGTAGATGTTGGTTGTGGGTCAGGGCAGGGAACGTTGCTCCTAGCACCGCATTTTACTCGTGTGGTGGGGATAGACGTTAGTCCTGCTCAGCTGGAGATGGGGAGGAAACATGTTAGCGTTTCAAACATCTCTTACAGGTAGGCAAACCTGAATTGGATGTTATTGCATGGGTAACAGCTTTGTGTAAATCTCCTTTCATCAGCCAGACAGTATGCAATCCTTAACACATAGCACTCTGTTTTCAAACTAATGCAGTTGCATTTAGTAACAGTTTTACTACAAAAGTAAGTGTTATGAAAAGTGAATCTGAAAAGTTGTATGGCATTATGGTATATTCATTATGAAACTGGGCCATTATAGCATTTCTGTCACAATAGACATCTCTGTCACCCCTGCATATGCACACAAGCACAAAGGTTTGTTCATATAGAAGTTTGTTTTTTTGAAAGTGAAAGTATGTGTCAATGTAAAAAATATTTAATAAAACAATATGCAAGGGGTGGCATGTGTATAATATTTATTTATAAATATAAACATTTTGCAGAAATTTTCTGAGTTTGGTGTGTGCAAGTTTTACTTTTGAGTTAGTTTGTATTTTTTCTTACACTCATTTTTCAAAAAATGTTAAATAAATAAATAAATACATAATTTACACTGTAAAGGAGTACATCATTATAATATTTGTTGCATTGCCCTTTTTTAAAAAATAAAAAGTAAGTAAAGTGTGTCCAGACAGAATCACTCTCATTACTGTATTACAGCAATGAGAAGGAAAAAAAATCTACATAAACATCAGGTACATAAAAGGTGGGGACATGAAAATAATGTCTAAATGGGCCTAAATGTAGATTTTAAATGTTTATTTAGAGGAGAAAAACTGTGATTATGCTCTTGATTTTGTTCTCTTCATGAGTTTCATCCATTCAGTATGCACATGCTTCTGTTTTACTTATTTGACACACAAAGGGAGAGTCCAGCTGAAGAACTGCCTTTTGAAGATGGCTCTGTAGATCTTGTGACGACCATGTCTGCATTCCATTGGTTTGACCATTCACGTTTTCTTAAGGAGACTCACAGAGTGCTTAAGCCTAATGGCTGCCTCGCAGTTCTCAACTACACCATGGACATGGAGCTGAGCTATGAAGACTGCTCAGATACTTTAAACCACATTTGTAATGAGGTGGGAAGCATAAGACTGATATTTCTGACATTTCAATTTGCTGTCTGAACATCTGTGTGTGCCACATAACCTATGAGAACATTTTAAAATTAACTGAAAGATTTTTGCTCATATATGACCATAATATTAAATAATTTACTCAAACATTACCCACATCATTTTACAGTACTAAGACTGATTAAACTTATAGTTCACTAACTGTTGGTTCAGCAAATGATTCAAGAAACTTGACAGGTTTTGTCATAAAAATAACAAAAATTCTACCACATGTGCAAACATCTGTCTCATTACAGTTTTATGCAGCCCTGCAGCCTTACCGGAACCCTTGGCTAGGTTCCAGCTCCTTTGAACTTTACAAGAAAACATACAACTCTCTCCAGTATCCAGTCAAAGAATGGTAATGTAGTTGTATACAAACTAGTTGTTAAAATATTAACTTTATAGATAATTTAGTAGGTCAAAACAGTTCAAAGTGCAATCTATCTTAGGTTTAGAAACTGAGGAAGGTTTTATTAGGCTACATTTAAGTAGCATTTGTTATATTGTGACTATAGCCACATAACAAGGGCGTGTTATGCCTTGAGCACTTTTTTTTTTATAACAAGTTCAAGTTGAGCTTTATTGTCATTCCGCTACATGTGTGGACATATAGTGGAACGAAATGTCGTGTCTCGCAGGACCACGATGCTACATACCAGTTAAACATACATAAACATTGCAAGTATAAGGAAAATAATAGAGCTATACAACAGTTAACCATCTGACTATACATATACTATAAATGCTATAACTAGTGAAAGTGAAAGTCGTGACGTATTGTCAAGTATGGTGACCCATACTCGAAATTGGTGCTCTGTGTTTAACCCATCCAAGTGCACACACACAACAGTGAGTAGTGAACAAATGCACGCACACACAGCAGTGGGCAGCCATTGCTCCAGCGCCCGGGGAGCAATTAGGGGTTCAGTGCCTTACTCAAGGGCACCTCAGTCGTGGTATTGAGGGTGGAGAGAGCGCTGTACATTCACTCCCCCCACCTACAATTCCTGCCAGCCCGAGACTCAAACTCGCAACCTTTCGATTATGAGTCCAACTCTCTAACCATTAGGTCACGACTTTCCCACTATACATAGTTGACTACACATACACAAACTGAGACTGTACAAAAACTTTACATACATACTGTACATGAAATTGTGCAAAAGAGATATTTGTACATAAAATTGTGCAAAGAAATATATTTTGTACATTAAATTGTTGTGCAGAAGAGAGATTTTGGGGGAAGCAGCGCATAGTGCAAAATGATTTTGTAGTGCAATGCACAAGTAAACATATATTATCCTATTGAGTCTTTGTAGCAGGGAGTGTTTATAGAAAGTGCCCAGTGTACATATAGTAGGATAAGTGTGTTACTACAGGTGGTTTGTATAGCCCACTCACCTGTGTGTAGCACACTCAGAATTGCACTTAGGAAAATTGTCAGCAGTTTTAATGAGTTGGGGGGAGGGGGCTGAGGTGTTCATGGTTTCAGAGGGGGACAGGGAGATTGGAGTTAAGAGCTCTCACAGCCTGGGGGAAAAAGCTGTTGAGCAATCTGACAGACCGAACTTTGATACTCCGGTACCTTCTATATGGCAGGAGCTGGAAGAGGTTGTGGGAGGGATGGGTGGGGTCCTTCACGATGCTTGAGGCCTTGCTGGAACATCATGCAAGGAAAATGTCCAGGATGGAGGGGAGAGGGGCACCGATGATATTTGCGGCAGTGTTCACTGTCCGTTGTAGGGTTTTGCGGTCATCAGCACTGCAGTTCCCGTACCAAGCAGTGATGCAGGTGGTCAGCACACTCTCAATGGTGCCCCTGTAGAAGGTGGTGAGGATGGGTGGAGGGAGACTTGCCCTTTTCAGCCAGCGGAGAAAGTGGAGGCGCTGTTGTCCCTTCTTGTTGAGTGACGTGACGTTGGTGGTCCAGGTGAGGTCCTCTGTAATGTGCACCCCCAGGAATTTAGTGCTGCCGACTCTCTCCACGGTTGAGCCGTCGATGGTCAGTGGGAGGTGGTCAACAGAGTTTCTCCTGAAGTCCATCACAACCTCTTTTGTCTTACATTGAGGGACAGGTTGTTAGCACCACACCATTCAGCCAGCTGTGCCACTTCCTCTCTGTAGTGCGTTTCATCATTGTTACAGATGCTACATACTGTAGCTATGGCAGTCGTGGCCTAATGGTTAGAGAGTCGGACTTGTAACCCAAAGGTCAAGGGTTTGAGTCTCAGGTCTGGCAGGGATTGTAGGTGGGGGGAGTGAATATCCAGCACTCTCTCCACCCTCAATACCACGACTGAAGTGAGACCCTTGAGCAAGGCACTGAACCCCCAACTGCTCCCCGGGCGCTGCAGCATTGGCTGCCCACTGCTCTGGGTGTGTGTGCGTGTCTGTTCACTACTGTGTGTGTGCGCTTGGATGGGTTAAATGCAGAGCACAAATTCCAAGTATGGGACATCATACTTGGCCACACGTCATGTCCTTTCCTTTCCTAATAAAAGTAAGAAGGATTTAAATTTGAAAATTTAAATGTAATTTAATTCATTAAGTTTCCCTGACATAGCAGACTGTTGCTGTTATCCAGGATCAAATTCAAAGCTGTTACTTTATTGTTGATCATAAAACGGCTGGAATGGTGTATTGACCAATCAGAAGCTGGACTGCAACTCTGTTTTGTCTGTAGGCAGGACATTTTTTGGGTGAGGAAGCCTGTCCCCCTATCTGGCTACATCGGCATGGTGGAGTCTTTCTCCAGTTTCCAGACATTCTTAAAAAAATATCCAGAAGAGGCCAGACGACTCTCACAGGACACTGAACAAAGGTATTAGATGTAGAGTTCTCTTATGTTATGTAATGTCTGTGTAATATATTGATTAGTGTATCACATCATCTCTCTTTCTTTCTCTTTTCATCACTGCATTTGTCCTGTGTCAAGACTGTTGCGTGCAATGGGTGTGACATCCTCGGAGACAGAAGTTATCATGGGAGTTAAATACTTCTATTTTCTAGCCTTCAAGCCTGTAAATGACTGATACTTTTGTTTAAATTTTAACTTTAGACCTTGATATTAATTAATTTTCAAGTATGATCAACTTAGTTACTCATTTCTATAACCATCAAGTTTCATAAATATCAAAAAAAGTTTCAATACACGAGCTCTTAATCATTATTTTCAAAATTAAATTTACAAATTTAATTTTAATTAAACTTTATTTTAAAATTTAATTTAAATTAGGTTTTTAGTTAAAAATCTAAATCATTATATAAGATGTCTATTCGGGACATTGTGTACAAATTGTAGCCTATATTAAATGTTTGTTTGAATAAATTAACAGACGCAGACAAAAATCGTCCTTTCACTGACCCATTGTACAAAGTGTATTTGAAAGAGCGTCCACCAGGGTGCAGTGTTGACTGGAACATGCAGCAGTACCTGCGAGAGAAGCAGGTCTACAAAACATCCGTGCAGTTGAGTGTGATGACACGACCCAGCAATTCCACGGTACAGTGATTTAACACAGGCTCAATACACAGCTTCAAAACACAAACAGAAACGAAGGAAACTGAGAGTGACATTTCTGTGTACACTTCAAAATATTTGCCGAAATTTCTCTGAAACAATCCAGTGCTTGCTTGAACCACTGGTATGTTTTTGAGCTGTGAGGTTTTAAATCATGCTTATTTCTCTTTTTATGTACACCTCTTTGACAATAATTATCATAATTCTCTTTTGGGTAGGCCTACAAGCCAGACCATATATTGTAATAAAATGTGTTTGGCATTGTGTCTTGGAGCTAGCTGATTATACACAAATAGCCAAAGGGTGAATGGAAAGAATGGATGACAGGATATGTGTGTTCAAATCGCTTACCTAGAAAAGTAATGCACAGACCTCCTATCAAATGACAGCACATGATACAGTGAATGTAAGAGAATATAGTGCCAATGCAGGGCCGGCGCTAGCTATAGGCAGAGCAGGCGATCGCCTAGGGCAGCGGTGGGGAACGTTGATCCTGGAGGGCCACTCTCCTGCAGAGTTTAGCTCCAACCCTGAAAATACCTGGAAAAAAAAAAAACCTAACTGCATCCTGAAGACTTGATTAGCTGGTTCAGGTGTGCTTGATTAGGGTTGGAGCTAAACTCTGCAGGGACACCGGCCCTTCAGGATCAACGTTCCCCACCCATGGCCTAGGGCCTCGGGCTTTGAGGAGGGGCCTCCATAACCGTAACATCCCCTATATGCCAGTCCACCAATCAAGACGGGCAGAAATACTAGCCTCATTGTTCATTGGATATAGTTGAATTGTCACTAATCTGCAATTAAACCAATTAATGTCGTAGTTTCATTATGGTAGTTAATATCTTTCAGGTGCTGCGAACTACGCGATGCAAAAGGCTAAATAGGCACTCAAAGAAGTAGCTCCTAATGCAGGTGTGTGAGTTGTTGTCATCTATTTTGGATTGATTGCAATATATTTTAAATATAAACTGCCGTTGACTCGCCCAGGCGCGATGCTTTGAATTTGCGCGTACAATGAATGACATCGCGCCGGGAGCTGACTAGCAAAATAGCTCCAAAAGTAAAAGCAGAGCAATTTGTATTCAACGCAAACTGAAAGCAAACAGACTAGAACATTTTTTGGTAACACTTTATTTTAAGGTGTCATAATACAGAGTAATTACCTAATTAAGTACTTAGTAGTAGCCGTTGTACTTACATGAAACAAAATGTACTTACCATGTAACTTAAGTTATGGAACAGCCTGTAATTACAGTTTGTAATTATGTAGATGTAATAGGCAGCTACTGTTACACATATGTAACAAACTGAGTCTGTTACACAGCTACTTGTACACTTAAGTACAATCTTGATGCACTTTATTTTAAGTAGCTTATGCCTGTGTAATATTATGTAATTTTAATGTAATTAGAAAGGTATTACATGTATTTTAGCTGTGTACTGGTGGGTTAAATCAAACTAAGGTGCAGCTGGATAAGGTGTACAGTATAGATACACTTGATGTACACTTAAGTACAATCTTGATACACTTTATTTTAAGTAGCTTATGTCTGTTTACTTACATTTATAATTACGTTGTATAATGTCTGCAACACATGTAACAATCTTTTGGTTACATAAGTAGCTGTGTAACTCGGTCTGTTACATATGTGTAACAGTAGCTGCCTATTACATCTACATAATTACAAACTGTAATTACAGGCTGTTCCATAACTTAGTTACATGGTAAGTACATTTTATTTCATGTAAGTACAACGGCTACTACTAAGTACTTAACTAGGTAATTACTCTGTATTATGGACACCTTAAAATAAAGTGTTACCCATTTTTTTTAATGGTTCAAATAAAGGATCTCAGGTGAATCTTCTAAATTCAGTTGATGATTAGGATTACTGCTCTAACATTTATAATTTCAGTTTCAACTAACTAAATAACTCTTTTTCTGCTTAGTATCCTGTCTTTCTGTTCCACTTGATTTGTATATATATGTCATATTTAGGGTAACAATGCAGTACTATTAATAATATTAATATATTATAATATAATCTTAATATAATATTATTGATATTAATAATATGACAATATATGTAGTCAATGTTGATTAAATGAGAGGGGGAAATCCTGCTCATGCTAGGAAAAAAATGATAAAAGCACTTACTGAAGTGGTATTCTAGAACTGTGATTAAATTAAATAAAACAGCAAAATAATAATACAACAATAACATCTTCATCAAACAAAAAAGAGATTACCTTAGATAAAGTTTGATGAATATGTACATACAGTACAGGTCAAAAGTTTGGACCCATTACTATTTTTAATGTTTTTGAAAGAAATTTCTTATGCTCATCAAGCCTGCATTTATTTGATCAAAAATACAGGGGGAAAAAAAAAAAACTATATTCAGCAAGGATGTGTTAAATAGATAAAAAGTGATAGTAAAGACTTATATTGTTATAAAATATTTATATTTTTATTTTGAAACATCAAAAATCATAAAAAAAAAATAGTGTCACAGGTTATAAAATAAACATTAAGCACTGTTTCTAACATTGATAATAAATCAGTATATTAGAATGATTTATGACACTGAAGACTGGAGTAATGGCTGATGAAAAATCAGTTTTGCATCACATAAATATATTTTAAAGTTTAGTAAAATAGAAAATCATTATTTTAAATTGAAATAATATTTCACAATATTATTATTTTTTTTCTGTATTTTTGGTCAAATGGGCTAAATCCAGGCTTGATGCGCATAAGAGACTTTTTTGAAAAACATTTAAAATAGTAATTTTCCAAATTTTTGTACTGTATAAGTATAAATATACAAAATTTAAAGTTAAATGTTGTATAAATAAAAAGGTTAGGAATCATATTTGTTTCAAGTGCTTTTTATTGGGGGGGGGGGGGCTCCAAAATGATTTTTGCCTAGGGCCTCCTAATGTCTAGAACCGGCCCTGAGGCAGTTGATAGGTTACACTACACAAACAGTCAACTTACTCTTATTATTACATACATCAAGTGTTAAATGTGTGGTACTACATCAATCTGTGCAGAGCTGTACTAAAATAAATAAATATATATATATATATATATATATATATATATATATATATTAGTAAAACTTTGCACAGATGATTTGCCACACAATTAATACTTGATTCACATAATTCAGTGGTCTGATATTTCCTAATATTCAACACTATATATTATATCAGTCCGCTTATACGGGTAATGGCACATCATGTCCACTGCAGCTGGAGAACTCTGCTCAAAAATGCTAGAGCTCGTCAGCTTTGCAGTGTGTTTGTATAATCTGTGTGAAATCTGAATGAAATATAGTAATATGTAAACAATATGATGCACTAAATCAAGCAAAAATGGGCTTGGCTAACAAAAGTGTATTAATTACTGTAAATTGTTGCAGTCTTTGTCTTTTTGATAGGATGATTGTTTTGTACATTGGTATTAACTTTTCTGTGTGTCTAAAAGGTTGATTTAGAAAACTTTAAAGTGTGAATAACACTTTTTTGTGAAACATAAGTTTATCAGATATATGAGCTACACAGTTCTAATTTTAACCATCGATACATAGACATTCACTGTATACACGAGTCAATTATTTTCCTATGGTATGTCACAAATGCTGTCCATACAGCTTTGCTAATACTGAGCCTTGAATATGGCTACACTAAAATTCTTGCCTTTGTAGGAGGTAAGTTTTCACCAAAGGAAAACAATTCTCAAATTCTCCCCTCATCTGAGTCAACAAGCATAGAATATTATAATTTTCAGTATAGCATGATCAGCAGATAGCAGAATCCTCTTGAAAAAAACAGTTTTGCGAAATTAGACACTTCTGACATATTTTATTACTCGCCTCCACCCCCCTTCTATCTGACATTGAAGTGTCCGAATACACAGTGACCCATTATCACACGCCACATTTTAATCCATTGTGAAATATTTTCATCCTGACTGAGCCGATGGGCCTGTGCTGTTGAATCATATGCCCCTTCACACATACAGGATCTGAGACCTGGGCTCACCTCTCCTGTAGCTCTCGCGTACTAAAAGTGAACCCTAGTTTCTCATGTCGGTGTGAAAAGAGGCTAAGTACACTTTTTGCAACACTAAAATTATGATCAGAACTAAACATATGCAACAACACGATAAACATGTTTTAAAAGGACAAACAGACATTCAAAATTAAAGAGCACTCACAGCATTTTGTTAGATAGAAAATGCTTTCATTAAACAAAGGCGATATTTGTGTAGCTCAGTTTGATTTATTGAACATGGCCTTGTAATAAAATAAAATAAGCAGTGGCATTCCGATTTAAAATGAAGCTTATCTGCACAGTATTCCCTATATATGCCACACAACTTTTAATAAAGCCAGTGCAGCTATTCTGTTCATAAAGCTCATGAGGATTTCCTGATGGGTGCATATTCAAATAAATATATATTTTCAATATCTACATGAGCCATGAGCTACGATTCAAACATTGAGACACATAGAATGCTCATATAGTATTATATGGCTGATATGATCAAATCAGTGAGGTTATGGCTGTTGGATATAATTTGCCCAAATATTTAAAGTGATTTTAATGTGATGATAAATGTTAGTGACAGAGTTGTTACTTCCCATTTATCATAGTAAAATCTTCAAAGCATAAAATTAACAGATTAAAAAATGTATATCATTGCTGTGCTTGCAGATGTTTTGCAGAAACTAGCACTTTCAACAGTCCTGCTGCTGGGGAATATCATACCAACATATCAGATTAAATGAGAATTGTTTGTCATGAAGGGCAGTAGTCCTCATGGGTAGTAGGACCTCATGTTCATATATCCTGGCAGGGTGTGAAATGAAACACACTCTTACGTTTCTCATAGCTGCTTCACAGTAGAGGTAGTTGTGACCTCGGGCTCTAGTTACTACTGACCTGCTATGTACAATTTATTTTGTTTGTAATATACCTCTCACAAACAATTCATCATATAATGGGGGGAGGGGGTGTGCAGACTTGGTACAGACTGCCTCCATTCAAAAGATAGAGCATGACAGAAAACAAAGAGAGAAGGTATGCAATATTGTCTTGTAAGGGTCCTGACCTCTTCAACATAAATGAGGCTGATCAAATGACTTGAATGAATGAATATTTAAATAAGTGATCAGATGTGATGACATTAGTAGTTTGCACCAACTACCAGCTAATGTAGATGTTATGTATCTTTCACGACACAGGTCTTCCTTATTATCCACCAAGATGTCACAACCATGAGCATATTAACATACAACCACCAATACTTGCATGTTTCCATGAACTTAACATCCAGAGAGGCTAGTCGATTATAAACAGGGGTCAATTACTGATGAATCCGAGCTTAAGGCACAATATATTCTCACTGTAGCAGGGGTGCTCAGTGTAGATTGAATGCTGATTAAAACTGTCTATTTTTTATTAACTATTAATCTTTCTGGATGCATTGATCTTAATGCATTTATCATTGTAACCAAATGAATGATTTAATCTTAATTGCTAATGGCAATAGCCAAGAGGCTGCCTACTTAAAACAATGACGCATGGTTTACAGATTAAGATTAATGCATTAGGCTAAAAACCAAGTTGAGGTCTTTTCTATCTCTCCTTTCTATGGACCCATGGACAGATATTTGTGTCTCCTATTATTCCCTTAAAATGTGAAACACTACCAGAATGTGCAATACAATGTATTTATTATTTATAATTTTGTTATTATTTTGCCTATAAAGCTGACTCTGCAAAACGCACATGAATTCCAATGTACCTGTACTATAGTGTACCTGTGCAAATGGCAATAAATTCAAATTCAATTCAATTCAATTCAATTAAAAAAAAAAAGGAGTTGGTCTAAAGTTCATAAGAACCACAGATGGACCACAACAATCTGAGACATTTTAAACAAACAAAAGCAGGTTGTTGTCTATTCAGGTATTTTGAGTAGGCTAGGTCAAGCTGCAAAACATTGTCTACAATTATTGTGGCTGTAATTGGCATTTGAATAGCATTCATTTGTAGCCCTAATTGTTTACCTATGGATCCCTTTTTAAGTTTGTTGTAGTTATTTTTTGATAAAAGAAAACCTAATGACTAATAGCAGATGAGACAGAAGGTCTGCTGTAAGATAATTGGGAATTAAAGGCACATTGTTGCAGAACTCTCACTCCCTGTGCTACACAAAACACATCATTGTGTGGCAGTCACAAACCCATCCTCCAACACTTAAGCGTTCTGCTGCTGTTTTGCATGTGAACTTTTGAACTTTGTTTTTATTTTGTAAATGTGCTGGATTTTCTGTTTGCCAGTGAGTTCATGAACTTTTGTGTGGAGGGAAACAGGTTCAGATATGATGCAGCTTTTGTTAAGATTTACTCGCCTTTGTCCATTGGCCTAATTTGTTTGTCTAGTGGAGTTCAGTCAGTACTGTTCATTTTGTCAATGTGTAATAATTTGATGCAATTTGTTTATGTATTTAATTGCTTGGTAGTTCACATTAACCTGGACTTGAACTTTGCAGACATGATTCATAACAGTTTGCGATTAAAGACTCTCAAAAATAGCAAATTGTTCATTGTGCCTAAAAAGGTGTATTCTGTTGTTGACACAATGAATGTTATGCATCTGCCTTTTGTTATATATGAGCTTTTTGTTTCGTTCAAGCTATATTTTGAGTTGTGTGAGAATAGCATTTTGACATCCATGTCTCACTGTTACAGACAGCCAAATGTAAGCAGAATTTATAAAAGCTTCATAGTATTTTTCTTTTTATAATTTGAGTTTTTCAGTGAATGGACAGGCCAGTGTTTTCAATATTTTCCATTGTTTTCCACATAAAATGCGACCTTTTGTTGCTGTTCTGTGTTTGTGTAACATTTTCAAGCTGTATTTCAACTCCACGTCTGTTTTTTGCTGCAAAACAAGTCTATTACCTGCTATTGATGTACCGTAAGATTGTTCAGCTTAATTAACAACGTTAATATTGCTGTCTTGCTTGCTATTAGAGTTGACATGAGATGACAAGAAAGTTTGTTGTTTGTGCTCTCTGTGCTGAGAGAGAATGTTGGCACTATCCCGTCAGCTGAAGGTGATTGATGCTTTCAGACACAAACATCCTCTAGGGACGTCAGAGGCCTCTCGCAGGTCTCTGTCACAGACCAAGAAGGAAGGAATCTTATAGTTTCCCACTCTTTCTATTCTTTTGTCTTTTCACTTAAAGAAGATTTCTTGTGACAATCTTAGGTTGCTTCGATAAGTTTGCCCTAGATTTTTCTCTTCAGAAGTCTTTCATCTCCTGTGGCATGTACTGTGGGAACAGCTAAGTTTCCTCACTGCCGGAGTCAGCAATTTTACCATCACATGTGCAGCTGGGAGCCCTACACTTCAATAAACACCACAGCGGGAGGTAGCGGTTTAATAGTTAGAACTCACATTGCACTCTGTGCTGTGGTATCATTTTCTCCCTAAACATTCACTTTTTTAAAGCTCCCTCGCTGAGCCTCAGGAGATTCACAAAACTGTGCAATTTAAAACCTAAATCTCGTTTAAAGGATATAGTAAAGTGTCTCTTTTCTCTGACAAAGCTGGCGACTGTTGAATGGACTTGTGAATGAAGGAGAACATTTGGCTTGATTTCTGAATCTAGTTTTGTGGAGTTCTGGGTGACTTTAGGAAAGAAAAGTAGATTTACAGGGATGATGAAAAATCTCATTTTCTTTGGTCTTTTGAAAAAATAGTTTATCTTTGCAAGAGTATCTAAAATCTTTGTTTTTTATTTCTTGAAATTGTTCATTCGTAGTTATTATTTGTGTAATGCACACAATAAAGCACACTAGTGGCGAGGCCAGAAATTTTAAAATAAGTGGACCTTGGTGAAACAGGGTGGACCTCAGCACCTACTCTCAAACTGAAGTACATCATTTTACAAAACATGAAATAAAAATAGGAATCATAATCATATTTTGACAGATAAAAACTGCATTATCATGTTTTGGCTGAAAGAGAAAAGCACTGCTGCTGAAGTACACTGACATGATTTTATTCAATGTTAAAGTCTCATTGTCATGTTCTTCTTTTTGTTAACATTACTAGTTTCCTGGTTTTCAACATTTGATTAAAAGACTAAGTGAAGTGTATAATAAATGACATGCCGCTGGCTGGCTGGCTGTCTTTCTCATCTCATTTCCCAGATCACATCTGCTCTGATCACCTCTCTCTTGACACATTGTCGGCTAGCTCAGCTTCCAGACAGCTCAGGACTATGACTCAAAGACTTTATTCTTTGCACCCCTTTGTCAGCATGTTTTTATTACCTTGCTTTTTTTAGATGTCCACCTCTTTGTTTCATGTGCTCCTTTTTTCCTTGTACTTTTGTATTACTAAGAACTTTTTCTGTAGTGTTTTTTTTTTCACTCTGTTCAAGTTTCTTGGCTGCTGTTCAAATACAGTGCTGATCTAAGAGTTTCCGATTCAAAGTAAATCAATTAATAATTCTACCTTTAATGTGTGTTCTTTAAATTGGAAAATAATTAACGGTCCTTTTCAATAAAGCTCTTGAACTTTGTTTTTCAAACCAGCAGTGCATGCAGTAATGTAAATATTAGAGTTTATTTTCTTGGAGTTCAAAGCAGCAGAATAATCATTCACACAAATCAGTTTTTTTTTCTTGTTGATCATTTACTTTTCTACTGTTTTGTTTCATCGTAGACATTTTAGCATAAGATGAAAACCTTGCTTGCCAACATACAGTATTTCTGATGGCATGATTTCCAGAAAACTGAGAGTCCTGATGCACATTGAGTCAGCTGTACAAGTCTTTCACTTCTTTGAGGAATGGCCAAGAGAAAACTTGTGAACTGAACCTTTAGCCTGCGGCCTAGCTTGGAGATTTTCAGAGAATTGAATTTGATTAAGTCTTTAGTGTTTTTTTTCTCCCTTCATTTCCTAGAATATGTTTTGTGTGTACGTTAGAGGGTAACTTTGTGTAAGGGCATGCTCTGAGCACATCATGTTTTTTTGATGAATATTGAACCAAACATTAGAAGGCTCACCTCCACAGTTCAGAAACATAACCTCAGCTCAGGGGGCCGGCTTGGGATAACAGGGTCTGCGATTATCTCAGCTGGAAAAGTCTCCGGAGCACAGACAACACCACTAACTCCCACAGGGGTCTTTGCAGTGCCAGGTTCTACACTATTATTTATGCTGAGATTGTTTACAGCACAGATACAAACATTCAAATGGTCTCGAGAGGCAGAGCCGACCTGCTGACTGAGGGATGTGTCTGGTCACCTATGTGTAGTTCCACAAAGTGTGCATGTTTCATACAGCAAGGGCTTGTGTGCTTCAGTGAGCTGTCACGTTTTGTTCAGTGTTTGTGTGTTAATGTTGGCTTGAATTTTGGACTTTCTAAAAAATGCATTTCGGTATTGCTATGTGCTCCTAAATACATGAGAAGTCAATCTTTGTGTAAGCATTTTTTGCTTTGACACTTTTTTTTCTGAACTTTGACATGAAAACTTGCATTCAAATGTAAAACATATCAAAACATACTCTAAATAAAATATACTGTTGAAAAGGAATTAGTGACAGAGTTTCCTCATAAATGAGAATTAATAGACAATTCATCATGAATTTCATTATATACTGTTTTGTTGCAGAGCGTCTGCCACATCATTTAAATGGTTCACAATTAATAATTGATTATTTTAAATATAACCTAAATGTTTAGTTCATTCATAAAAAAAGACTTTTCATTACTGTGGCAGAAAAGTAAATAATTGAGTAGATATTACAAAACGCCCCTCACTCCAGGCAAAACCACACAACCCCACTATGCATTTGCTCTTCATTATTCTGCTGGTGGTAAGTAGTCACTTGGCCAGTCAAATTTGAGGACTAGATCTAAATGTTATATGAGAAAGATTAATGAACTGCATAATTCAGAAGTACAGGTATTCATAATTCACCTGTAAGTCTGATTACTAGCCATAAAGTAGGTGTTTACAGACCCTCTTCAGACTTTTGTTGTTATACTGTAATCCTCTTAAATGCACTGAGAGATCCACACACCAAAGTCTTTTTGTAATTCCTCCAGCTCTGCCCTTTGGTATTTTGCAGAGATTGCAGAATCAGAGGCCAGCCTCACTTTAATGCAGATTCTCATAATCAGCATATTGTGGATACAGGAGAATAAATCATGCTTCACACCTGATTAATAACTGTTTAGCCTATGAGATTAACATTATATTTGGCGGTATTTAGGTGGACAGATTATTTGATTATGTGTGGACTTTTTGTTTTATATATATGTCTGATGTTAATGTCTAGTAAATATATTTTACAAACAATTTGTCATGTACAAACAACATGGCAACACCAATAAATTTTTGCATTAGAATGTAAAGGAACGGGTTTTTAACAATGATAAATATGTGAAAATCCAAGTGCCAAGTTTAACTACGTTTCCCATGACACACGAATAGAATTTATAATTTTGAAAAAAAAAAAAAAAAAAATCAGTAGTGAAACTATTTTACTGATTCGAATAGCTGCAACATCACATTTTCCCCGTAATATATCAGCAATCAAGTCCTCATTATTCAGTATTTTCGCCAGATGTTTAGAATCAGGTGATGTCTGATTCGGGAATGAATCATTCTTTTGAGTTGGTTGTTTTAATAACTTGGTCAAACCGCCGTGAATCGTACAATTGTTTGGAATCAGTCTGAATCATTGGAACCGATCACTCATGAAATGAGCCATTTGGAGAAATTTCACACTCAGTATATGTCAACAAACAACTGGAACAAGGAGAAAAAGATTTGCGCTAAAGTGTTTACCCACTTT
This sequence comes from Tor tambroides, assembly GCA_021397915.2. NCBI lineage: Eukaryota > Metazoa > Chordata > Actinopteri > Cypriniformes > Cyprinidae > Tor > Tor tambroides. The sequence continues at coordinate 31,036 of JAFVLL020038736.1, forward strand.
TTCCGAGAACAAACCAAACCTGTAGTACTTCGACAAAGGTTTCTATTCAAGTTAAACATCTTAACATGCAGCTCGTGAATGACTTAGAATGAAATCTTGAACACTTTATTTGAGATGTTTGGAGTTTGTTTTTACCTACCGCCGTACGCGGAGACACTAGAAATAAAAAAAAAAAGGCTTGAATTATTACAGAAAAGATATATTTGACAAAAAACATTTTTATTTACAGAAATCTTAACATGTTGTGCACGTCATTAAAAAGCTTAAAGTCAGAGAACAACTAAATACAGTTCAGGCTTAATTCCTATCCCTGCCATCTTTTTTTCAAGATGGCTGTCTGTCCAAGGAACTCAACTGGCCTGAGGCCTTGCATGTCTTGGAGTTATTCTCTAATTGGAGTGCTAATGATTCTTCTCATTTGAGGCTTACACCAGCCAGCGCTTTAAAGACAAGGTAGAGTTCTCGCTATTTGGGTTTATTAGGCAACTTGAGCATACTGAACATTTCAGTTTTCTACTTTTAATGAATTTTATCTCTAATACCCGTCTTCTTTAGAGTAGCAATAATATTGTTCCTAGTAGCCCAATTATCAGTTTTTCTTTGAAAGCACACTAGAGAAAATGTTTAACTGGTTGAAGCTGTGGACTGTGTGATATTGCTGTTACGATTTTTCCTTATCTTAGAACTTTCCATCAACGCTAGGGTAATTCTGTTTCTCTCTTCATGTTTACATATATTTATTTGCACTGTGCTAGTGCTCTCAAAAGTACTCCCTAGTGTTTTACTGGGGTAATTTTCCCTTTTTTTTTTTTTGCTGCATCAGCAGGACATTGTCACAGCCCTTCTTCCTGTGTGACAATTCTACATTTAATCTAAATATGATGAGAGCACAGAATTACGCATGCCGTAGGACTTAATATTTGTTTTTCCACCCCTTCCCTCCAGCATCCAGAAGGTCACTTAAGACTTGAAACATTCTGTAGTAGATGATGCATCCTTTTAGCTGAATAAGCTCTTTTAGTTGGGCAAGCTTGATTTCTCATGCAGTGTTCCTTTTTTCGGAATTTGTCTGAACAGAAATCATAACACAAAGTGCACTTTGGATTCTTAGTGTTTTCACAAGGGGTGGTTCAGCAGGAATTTATTTAAAATGTTGTCAACTACTGTCAACAGGTTGAGTCATGTCTTGCTATGCAACTACAGTTAGCTAGCTCCTTAAATAAAGGTGCTTTCATGCTATGCCAGAAATAAAAAATTCCAACTTGTAAGCGTTCACGTCCTCACAGAAATCTTTAACTTGAAAACACTGAATTTCCTCAGAGATCTGCCTTTTATTACATGACCACTGAAATGACATATGGATACGCTCAAAACATCAGTGGCTTCAGAAGTATGAAGTAGCTATCTTGTAATATTTCCATTTCATATTTATGCTATTATCCGTTGTTAATGTCTTAATGCAAGATGAATCTGAAAATTAACAAAAGACATACAATACAGTTTAATTTAGCTAGCTACATCTTGTTAAATAAGCTAAATACAACTTTTACTTGTTGTATTATAATTCCAAGGACATGAACACGTCCGAGTAGAACGTCTGGGTTGTCATCTAGTAATTACATAAATTTGTAACATGGTGTGAATGCACCATAACACATCCAGTTCAGTCACACAGACTATCGCCCCCTTTAAATAAGATTTTATTACAACCACAGTTACACATATATGCATGTTAGGTAAAACTGGACTTAAAGGGATAGTTCACCCAAAAATGAAAATTACCCCACAATTTACTCACCCTCAAACCATCCTAGCTGTATATGACTTTCTTCTTTCAGACAAATACAATCAGCATTAGCTATATTAAAAAATAATATATTCCAAGCTTCATAATGGCAGTGAATGGTGTTGAGATTTTGAAGTCCAACAAAGTGCATCCATCCATCATAAAAAGTGCTCCACATGGCTCCGGGGGATTAATAAAGGCCTTTTGAAGTGAATCGATTTGTTTTTGTAAGAAAAATATTCATATTTAAAACTTTATAAACCATCATTTCTAGCTTCTATTAACTGTCATACATGCGTACACAAGAGAGTGTCGTTCAAGCGGATGACGTAAGACGTAGCGTAAGCTCTGGTCAGAAGTGACAAACACGGAAGTGCAGTGGAGAGAGCAAAACAAAACACCGGTCACGAATTACAAATACTCATTTTGTACTTCTAAAGAAAAATGTCTGAGGATTTCAATATAAGCCAAGAGTAGACTGGTTTTCCTTACCTGTAAACAAAACTTGGTTCTCTTGAGACTAGCATATTCTATCCAGAGCTTGTGCTATGTCTACGACCTATGTCCTACGTCATCCGCTTGAACGCCGCTTGGAAGAGCAAGGCCATTTTTTAATATAACTCAGATTGTATTTGTCTGAAACAATAAGCTTGTATACACCTAGCATGGCTTGAGGGTGAGTAAATCATGGGGTAATTTAATTTTCATTTATGGGTGAACTATACCTTTAAAACTTCTAATGCTTTGGCCAAGAATACATGTTTACATGTTGACCTAAGGCCACACTCTCTCACACTTAGCGAAGGGTTTGATTTATGTCTGTCTTTTCTTTTGCCTCTCCTGTTCGTTATTTACAAAGAGCTTTTACTTGCAAAGAAAATCTCTAATTACAATAGAGAGGTGTTATAGCTCAAGTAAATGGGACCCTTGTTGAATGCTGAACTTCTTATGCTGCCAACTGTGTGTGCTTTATTTTTACAGTAGAGGAAATAGGGCTAAGTATTTTAGCACACTTTGTAATAGCACCGCACCCTGTGACCTTTTATTTCAAAGTTTGCCCCTTCCTGAATTAGAACCTGAGACTCTCATGTCAACAGCCTCTCATAAATCCTTAAGCTACTAGAATATGACATTGTTTGTTTGTTTGTTTTTTGCCCCCATTTTGCTTTTGTGTTATTGGAAAAATAGATTGAATTTTCATTTTGTTCTTGCTTAAAAGCTTAATGCAGTTTTTAGAAGACTTATACATTCTTAAAGTCAGTTCACATCATGTGAAAGTCAGTTGCAGATCTTTCTTGATGCTGCTTCTTCTTTTTTTCTTTTAAAGAGCTCTTTATGCACGATTGCATTACATTTTCACGTTCCAATAATGTGATAATTGAGGTCCCTGCACACAGACTTATCATTATGGTTCCCTCAGAGTGGGAAGACTGTCCCACATGTCTCCTGAAGACCTGCAAGAACGACTCAGTGAGATGCAGAGCTGGGATTTCATGCATTTAAATGCAGTGTACTTGGGGACTGTGACTGCAGAGCTGTCACTGCAGGCTGCTTTAGGGGAACGTTGTCGTTTTGCCGTACTGTCAGCGCTAGTAATGGGTGAGAGCCCTCCACTGTAATGTTGCACCACGCATAGTTCGGTGTCAGGTGGTGTTTGCTGAGCGGCAGCGGTGCTGACGTGATCCAGTGCTGGTGCAAAGCAATTATGCTGTTTTTAAGCATGAGTGGTTTTCACTGGCATGTGTATTGCACTTTGAAGAGTAGCTCTGAATATTGTTCAAAGAAAAAAAAGTGGGCGTATTTAAAAGCAATTTCAGGATTAAAGTACGTCTGTTTAAAATTTTGCAAATACAAAAAGCACAAATCAAGAGTATTTATGAAAGCGGTGGAATCAAGATGTATTAAGCTGTTGTGTTACTCCCATGATTTCTTTGGTCATTTGAGTATTATACTGTAGCTGTTACAATGTTTATAATTTGCTGCTTTTTCTGCCTACATTTGTATTTAGTAAATTTCAACTGCATGATTGTTTATATAAGCACAAAATGTGTGTATGTGTGTGTGTGTGAGTATACTGCATGCATAGTGTACTCACATAGGATGATATAGCAATTTTCAACTTCTTGATTGCTTTATCATTGCAAAATGTAAACTATATTATCACCCAGCTGTAATCTGCTAAACACGACTAAAAGGCAGGAAGATATTAAGATATTATAAACATTGCCATCATGATTTTCTGTGGAGTTGCTTGAAATGGTTTGTATTATGAAAAGCGGTAAACAAAAAAATGTGACATGACTAATGAGATGTTTATCCAACAAAGGAATTTGTTTTAGCATTTTTGGTGAAAGAATTAATGCTTGTTTGACAAGTTAAGTATGAAAGATGAGACTGAATGTTTCAGCAAGGATCACAAAGACTGAAAATACTACTGTATGCTGTGAAAATTGCATCACATCACATCACAGCACAATATCAAGAGAACAATACAAACCCAGATAGGTGCCCTTTATAAAATACTCCCGTCCACCCTTAGATAATATAATATGTACATAGAAACCCAAGTCAAGGCAAGGAGTCTGTGAAAAGTCAATAAAGTCAATAATGTATTATGAGATTCTGACGGACATGCCGCAGAGTGTACACAAGAGAAAGGCCAGCGGTCGCATGGATCATCCTACATGCATTAGTTTGTTTATTGTTTCTGTCATGGCTGATAGCTGATATGATGAGGCTTGTACTGTATATCAGGAGGTAATCAGGAAACACTAGGTGATATTGTGTCTCTGACAGCTGCTGTCTGGAACGGAAATAGATAACTCTCATCACTGTGTCAACTTATCTAGCCCTCACTTATATACTGCCAGTTCATATTTGTGTTGACATTTTTTCCTTTTGTACTCTGGTGAGCACCTCTCTCTGAGTCTCTGCAATTTTAATATAAATTTTAAATCTATAGATCAAAGAATGACGACCCATTTAGAGAATATGTTAGTAGAACTGAATGTGATGAATTTTACATCTAGTATGCATGAGCTTCAGTTGATATATTAGCATAAACTATGCATAAACATATGCCATAAATTAGTTTCTATTATAACTCCCATTTCTTGGTTTTGTTTACTTACAAATTAAATAGAATTAGGTATTTGTTAGCATAGCTAATAAAATTAGCATGTAAAAATTCTGCTGGTTCTAGGAATATTCTGGGTTTAGTACAAGTTAAGCAGAAATAAGCAAGGGTTTCCTTTAATCATTCAAATTATTCATTTATTGACATTAATTTATCTTCTTTTTTTTTGACATCCCCACAGTGGCAAGCACTCCCACATTTATAACTCTTTTTCTGCAGTCTAAAAACTATCCTTGACCTCCTCTATTATTTCATCAAGAAGAAGCCACACAGCTTTTCTGTATTGCACTCATGTTTTGCCCACAAACGAGCTTCAATGGTCTTGACTTGTTATTCTCTCTCCATTCCCCTTTTGTTCTATATGGAAAATGGACGTACTTGTGCAAACGACAGGATTTCAAGGTCATTGATTGTTCTCCATGACCGTATGATCCTTTAAAAAAAATGTGTGTGCACCTTGAATGACTCATTGTTTAAAACCTGGATTTTTTTTTTTATTGTGCCATGTTCACATGGTTATGCCAATATGCCACATAGAATCTTAGGTTGTTACATTTTTCTTGCCTGTTTTCCGGTTTTGGTTGCACACTCCACAGTAATATGTGGTTCCCTGGGCATTTATATGGAGTGCCATATGTGCTAATGTGATTAGTGTTGCATGTGTGTCTCCATACTGATGTGTGTCTTTTTTATTGGGGTTTTAAGATATGTGTGGCACCTTGGAGTCCAGGCATTCAGTGCCTTTCAGTTATTCATTTGGCATATGCTTTTATGTAGAGTGGCTTACATTTTATCAGTATGGCTTCCCTGGCAATCAAGACATTGAGGAACAGCATTAACTTGGACTGGCACCATGGTTTAGTGATTTATCTGATGGTAACATTATGCTACTTTTTCATTTATATACAAATCTCAGGTACCTCATTGTTAGTTACTTGTCCAAAAAATGTGGTATTATCATAGTACATGTACAAAAAATTAGTATAACCATGTCCATGATCATTTTTAATAAGTGTCATGGAAAGAAATACCTGCATTGCTAAGAGGTCTTTATACCAACTCACACACGTTAATTCAAAAATCTATCTATCTATCTATCTATCTATCTATCTGTCTATCTGTCTATCTGTCTGTCTGTCTGTCTGTCTGTCTTTATCTGTGAAAGAGGAAAAGCTGCGTCATCACAAAAGTTGACCATTTGCATGTGTTTTTAAGACTTGCAAATTTAAACATTCACAAGCAAACAAGTGATTTTAAACCATTCCAGTGGGAGAAGATGCAAAAGAGAACTCAGTTTAGTACTTGTGGTCTGTTGGTTTTCTATTATGCGTTCTCGTTTGCATCTTATCACACTTTAACGGACAAATACACCCAAAGTTGTGTCAAAATGCCTGTTGGTTGTGTCTTTATTAAATGTAAAGTGTTGGGAGAAAATTGGATCTGTGTCAGTAAATTAAATCCATGCATCCAAGTATTAATCTGTCTTTAATTTATACAGTGAAGACTATGCAGTGTTATTATACATTTGAATACTTTAATCAATTCCATATATTTTATCTTTATTCTATAGCTTTTACTTTGTTTATTAGATTTTATTTTATCGCTGACTGTTTATTTTATGTTCGAACTTGATTAAACTTTGTTTTAGTTAAACTAGTATTTTTGCTGTGATATTGAAATTGGAATCGAGAACTGTGAAATTTCACTGGTATATGAAATGTTGGTGTCATAAACTCGTTTATTAGAATACAATGATAAATGGGTCATAAACAATGATAGATAGATAGATAGATAGATAATTTTTGTAAACAGTTTTTTTTGTATTGTGTTTTTTTAATATAATTAAATTTAATTAAATAATTAACTAGGAATTTAATTAAATTTATTTTTAAAAAAGTGCATATGTATGAGTTGCAGCACCTGTTGAGACTTTGATATGAAACTCGATAGAGGGCCTCTGGCCTGTTTTTGGCCTGATGACGTACATGAATATTTATCACAACGCTGGTCTCCTCTGTCATCAACTCAGATATATGACACTGTTGCTCTGGTGGAAAGCTGATTGATTATGTGCGCTGCATTACTAATTTATAGTTCTTCTTTTTTGTGCAACTCATTGTTTCATTGTCATGTTGCTGTCACTCAGCTCAGCTCTGCTGAAGATGAATTGGCTTACATATGACTCCATTCAGTGGGCTTTTAAAGGAGCACCCACTCTGTGCTGATCGTGACTGCAAGCATTTGGGTTCCATTATGATCCTCTTTTTCCATCTGTTATTTTCAGACATATACTATCATTGTGTAAATTTGAGCTATTCTTGATCTGCTACCTTTGCCAAGTCAACACAGCAAGCTACCCATGAGAGCTGGATCACCATTACTCTTGCCCATGCAGTCACATCCATTTCTCTCTGTTTCCTCACCGGGAATCCTCACAGCTGTTAGCTGGGCTACAGCCAGAGTTGCATTGAGTGCCGTGCTTGTGTTTAGTTTGCTGTTCTGAAGCAAAGCAGTCTTTGTCATATAAAGACCTTTAGTGTTGACTGTGTCAAATGAGCCGCTGCAAACACCCCACACTCTTAAAAATAAAGGTGCTTCACGATACCATAGAAGAACCTTTTTGTCTAAATGGTTCCATAAAGAACCGTTAACATCTAAAAAAAACCTCTCTGTTTCACAAAAGGTTCTTTATGGCAGAAGAAGGCTCTTCATATTATAAAAAGGTAAGAAAGAGATGGTTCTTTAAAGAACCTTTGACTGAATGGTTCTTTGTGGAACCAAAAATGGTTCTTCTATGGCATCGCTTGAAGAACCTTTTTAAGTACCTTTATTTTTAAGAGTGCAGAGATGCCCTTCCTATGGCCTGACTTTTGCTGATGCAGAAAAGAAAGAAAGTTTACATCATGTTAAACAACTTTAGTTCTCTACATTCAGTGAGGATCATACGAGGTCCAATGACAGAAAAGCATAAGCAGCTCTGAGTAATATAAGTCATTTCTTAAATATAAATGGGGTTTGAACATCATAAATTAACAAAGCTTTGTTGCTTATTCTTAAAATGTGAAGACAAAGATCCACAGTGTCAGTTCCTTTCTTTAAATTCTTCATAAAACTGTGTGGTGCACTTGGGTAGGTTTGGAAAATTCAGATGGAAATCACTTTTGAATTGCTAATGAACTGATAGATAAAATCACACACTTGAAAAAATGATTTTTTGATGCCTTTCACTTTATTTAAACAATTTATTTTGATTCAACAACATTGTATCAGGTTTCTGTTTCAAATGTGATTGCTTCATGTTAAGTTGACTTGAAACAATTACTCTTTGACTTAACTTGATGTTTTCATATTGAAATAGCATGTTTCAATCAAGTAACCCAACCAGGACTCAATCAAACAGGATTTTCACTTCCCATTATGCTTTGCAAAGGGGCTGAACTGGGAGAGTAAATGTTGAAATAAAGTGTAATTTTAAGCATTTTTTAGCAAAATGAGAAAATTGAGAGACTTCTTAATGATTACTGTTCTATTATGTTGGTATTTAAAAGTTTCTGTTATGTTAGTGGTTTAGGGTTACCATTGTGGTGAAGTCTTGAGCTTGTGCTTGGGTTGAGGACCTGCTAATAAAAATCCAAATCACTTTAATAATAAAGCAATCACTATGGTAGTGCTCTGGATGAAACCAGTATCGATTCTGGATTGCTAACACCGGACATCATGTGTAAAGAAAAGTTATATTTAGTTTGTTACACCACATGACTAAACAGGAAGCATTAATTGTAGGATTATTTGAATGTCAATTTAAATGAAAATCATTTATTTAAGTTAAACTAAAACCATTCATTCAAATTAAAGGAACACCATTGATTCTAGTTAGTTGTACATGGATGGTTCTATTTAGTTTTACATGCTTCATTCACGTGGAACCACTGTCCATGATTGAATCATGTTCAGCCAAAGAGCTATTTTTTTGAGTGCATTAAACCAGGGATATAATTCTTAATATCTTATATTATGTTCCACAGAAGAAGAAAATCATAGGTTTGGAATGACGTGAGGGGGAATAAATAATGACAGAATTTTCATGAAGAGATAGAAAAACAATCACATTACATCAGGGATTTATTTAACGTTTTTCCCTGTCATCATGCTTTAAATTCTTGGCCTGCCTCTAGTTATATTTTGTACTTTTTCTGTGGCAGATGGCTGATTAGATTTGGAAAATGAAACATTACAACTAACCCATTGACTTCATGTTAGGCATTTGCTGCAGTTTTCATTTGATTTAGCCACTCTTTAATGGATTTCATAGATTTTAATGCAGTTGCCTGATAATTTACACTTTGGCTGAGGCCACAAATGCCTCTGATATCATTATCACTCTGCTCAGAGCTGTCTGTTCTCCAACATGTGGATGAAGCCCGTTGGGATCTGTGCCTGCTGGGAGCTGTAATGCTGAGAAATGTGCTTAATTTATTTGCACAGGTTGTTTGAGCATACATGTTTTGCATGCTTGCTCTCTCTTTTTTACTAAATATGTTGTTGGGCAACGTTTATCTTTTAATACATATTTTGTGTGAACAAATATAGCATTGTTTAAAATGTTTGGCCAATGAAAGCAAAACACAAAAGTGGAAAAAATAAACCGAAAACACAAGAAATTGGCTGTTTATGAGTTGGTTGGGCATTAACAGATTGTAATTAACATTTAAAGTGTGACTCTTGTTTTTCTGTGTCGTAGAGGGATGGAAATACTGGAGTCTGAACCCTGGTGTGCGGTACAAAATCACCATATGTCGTACGGAATAATAACAGTGAACCTGTGGGACATTCTCCTCTCAAGATAACAGGTTTTCCCACATCTATCATACACGGTTTTCTTTTTCAGACTTCCTGACCATTTACTTCCCCTGAATGCAGTTCATGGAGCTACAGGGTTTTTCATACCTACTATTTAGTCATTGAATACTCTGATTAATATGAAATTTATGTCTAAATTCAGATTAGCTTCCCTCTCTTTTTTTCCTCAGGATATTTTAAGCTGAGTTTGCAAACGAAAAACATAAATTTTAAAGTAACCCATAGCCTCCATAACTAAAGTTTAAATATTCTATTTCTGTTAATGTGGTGATCATCTTTGGATTCCGGACTAAAATGGTTTATGCAAATTAGTCAAACTGTGTATTAAAAATTTAAAAGGGAACAATCTGGCTTCAACTCCTTTTTAGTATATCTCAGCTGCTTAAAGTGCTTGTATTTCTCACCACTTTGAATAAAAATAGGTTTTTTATTTTTACATATAAAGATAGTACAAGTGCAGAGAATTTCAGTTTGAAATGGATGTCTCTAAAGCCTACAGCATGTTGGTAAATGCGTTTGTCATATCAAATCATATAAGAGGGGCTGGTATTGGCAAGGTGAGAGAATATATGGTGTACTAGGGGAAATAATGATCAATTAAGTTTGATCTAAACGAATATGAAAGGAATCAGGGCGAACTCATAATGTAGAATAGAATTGGAAGTAACATATCTGGGATAATGCTACAATAAATTGTTTGGGAATTAATAAACACCATAAACGGCTGAGTGAATATAAACTATAACACTTGTGTTGAAGACGGGTTTGTTGATTATAATGGAGGCGTTTTAGTTTTGTCACGTCATTCATTCTCTGTGTAGATGGGGTATTGAACTTGATTGTATAAGACAGCAGTGTTCTATTTGCCAAAGAAATGAGTTTTGTGCAGCACTCAGTGCCAGTGGAAATTGGTGCAATCCTGTTCGCACTGCCTTTAGCTGTAAACCATCAGTCTTGCAGTTTTATCTCAGATCTCTGGTCATTATGATTGATTGGGTGATTTTGATCAAGAGGGCAATTGATCTTGCTGTCACACAGAGCTGCTGCCAATAAATCTACTGCTGACTTTATGAAGGCATCAGTGCTGTAACTGTGCTGTATAGCCTATTAATGGTATTTAATCAGTCAGTAAATGGTAGTGTTTACTGCTTTATGGATTTACTGAGGGTTTAACGTGTTGTAAACTACTTTAGAGAGCTCTATAAATCTTGAAAGCTAATATGTGTAGCATAGTGTGAACAAGTTAAATTACTAATGAATTTAAAGTGAAAGCTACAGACAGGACAGCTCATTGCACATTATGACCAAGCATTATTATCACATATTATTATTATTATTATTACATTGCTCATCATAAAATCTTAATGCCTATTTTATGACGATAACATAGTTATGGAAATATTAGCTTGTTTTTACCTTCATGAAGTTAATAAAGTAGGAATAAACATTAGGGGTTTTAGATGCATTGGTAAAGAGAGTGAATTTTGTTTTAGAAGCCAGAGGAGGAGGTGAATATCTAAAGTTGCCATGTGGAGCTTCAGACAGGCACATAGATGAATGTTCTGTTCCACTGATAGCAAAGAGGATGGTCAGATCAGTGAGATGAAGGTAATGTGCGGTGTCTGCAGATATGACAGAAGTGACTCTGTACAAGCCTTTGAACTGATCTGAAACCTAACTCAGAAAGAGCTGATTATGCAGAAATACAGTCAATCGACAGACCTCAAAAGGCTGTTACCAGAAATGGTCTTCAAGGCAATACGTAGAATAATGAAACTCACCAGGCAGATTTTAGTTATTATTAGTGGCAATCAAATGCTATTTTAATATTTTTATTTTAAAAAAAATTACTTTCAAGTCATGCTTAGGTAGTGGGTTGTACTTAAAGGAATAGTTCAACCAAAAATGAAAATTTGCTGAAAATGTACTCACTCTCAGGCCGTCCAAGATATGTATGTAGATGAGTTTGTAATGTTTACTGGAACAGATTTGAAGAAATTTAGCCTTACATCGCTTGCTCACAAGTGGATCCTTTGCAGTGAATGGGTGCCGTCAGAATGACAGTTCAAACAGCTGATAAAAACATCACAATGATCCACAAGTAATCCACACAACTGCAGTCAAACAATTAATGTTATGTGAACCAAAAGTTGTGTTGTTAATAAATTCAACAAGATGTTTTTAACTTCAAACTGTTGCTTCCAGCTAAAATATGAGTCCTCTATCTATAATTTTGCTTTCACCAGTGGAAAAGTCATCTTGTCTGAATCAGGATAGAAATATGTACAGATCAAGCATGGTTTAAAAGTGAAAACAGTCCAAAACTATTTTAAACAAATATGTTGGTGAATTTTAATGTTAGAGGACAACAAGTGAGATATTTTTACTCAAGGGAGTGTTATTATGAATTATGGACTGATATTTTGGCTAGAAGCAACGGTTTACTGTTAAGACACCTTAATGATTGATTTGTTTTTTATATACATGCAGCTTTTTACTTCAGAAGTCATTAATTGATGGACTGGAGTGTGGATTATTGTGATGTTTAAAGTGGCATATTATAGCTGTATCACTGTAATTAGCAAGTTGATACAAGCCTTTGATTGATGACACTGGTGTAGTCACCATAGAATTCTAAAGTTGAATTTGAAACTTGCTCATTTTGCTGTACTTGCACCCCACAAATGAAGGTAATGGCAGTGGCAATGGATATGGTGCTTCCAGGGAAACTTCTTGTGGGATCTGCAGTCACACACAGAGGTGCACATCAGTGTGTAAATTTATGCAGTGAAGTTCCGGTGAAGTATTGTGCAGAAAATGTGGCTCTCTCAGTCTCACAGTGAAAGGTCTTCATGAGGAGTTTCATAAAACGTTGCCCTTTTATGCTTTTTAGCACAGCACATCTGCTGCCCGCACATTTGAACTGAAGGGCTGATGCTATTAAAGGAGTGCAGTTTCAATTGTATGCTAATGCTATTAAAATCTAAGCTGAACTGTGTCATGGAAGCCAAAGGGGAAGACACGCTGACTGAAAAGCTGTTTTCCATGCTGGCTTTTGGAAAGAAAGTACAGATGTTAATCAGACATTTTAGCTGCTATAACACCATACCTGATTTTGTGACCACAAATACTAAGGCAAATGGCACTATTAATATTGCTCAGAAATATTAAGTATTAAATGAAGCATTATTTTCTTTTTACTTTTTTTTTTCTTTTTGCATGACCCTACAGTATCTACTACTTGAATGGGGAAAAAACAAGTCTCCAAAACTTGCCATGCTTAAAGTTGTGTCCCAAATGACATACTACTATACATTTATAGTACGCACTGTGTACTCAGCCGTCGGTGTATGAATGTGTATGAGGATGTTTTGTCATCCAGCATTGGAGTCTGATAGTCCCTTCCCCTCTGGTACCTAATTAAAGCTGTGACAGTTGAGTGCTTAAATTGTCCTACATTCCATTTTGTTTTTCAGTTAAATAAGTGCATCATCCATTTGAAGAGCACTATTTGCAGTGTGAACACATGCTCACTATTTATGTTATAAAATGGCATAGAATAGTGCACAACTGCCATATTGACTGCTAAGATTCCTCCCATTACAGTGATTTGTGTTCTGTCACAATTGCTGCACTTCACTAATCGCACATTTAAGTGTCTGCTTATCAATACTGAAAGTTCCCTGTCTTCTGAATCAGCCGTGATTCATGTGTGAGGTTCAGTGGCTCAGTTGCATTTGAGGGCTTTGACTGTACATCAAGGTTAATTAGCCCTCTGCAATGTCAAATCCCCATCAAAGGCAGATAGGGAATGTGGGTAATAAAAAGAGCCCTTAAAATAACCGCGGCTCATTAAACCATCCAGCTCTTGAAGGTAAATGGGTGTCTAATTAAGGTCCAGTTATTCCTGAGCCTTCCCTATACCTGTTCATCATCAGCTAATAAACACATAATACTCATGGCAAAAATAAAAAGGGATAGATTGCAGGTCAATTTGATCGCATGCACAATAAAATCTTTAAAATATTGCTGGATGTTTATTTTTAATCTAATTTCTGCATCAGTTAGAGCTGCAGACATGCTAGTCTGTTTTACTGCATTGTCTCACATATTTGGTTAGGGGAGAGTGGGGTAAGATGAGCCTTTTTTACTTATTTGATCCTCAAGACAAGGGAAAATTAGGCAGAAGTACAATGAAAGTATCTAAAGTCATTTCAGGATGTTATTTAAAAAAAAGTGTTCCCGTGGCTCACTTTGCCCCAGGTTAGGGGTGAGTTGACCCGAGTCAATGGGTGCACTGAATCTGACTGAATCTGATTCAAACCCATGTGAAATTTTAAAGATCATTTATATCTATTAAAATCTAATTTAATAATCAAATGTCCTTTTACAAAGAGTCATATTTCTTTTTTTTATTTTAAAGCTAACTTAACATAAAACCAACCCACTGACTCAACTTACCCCACTCTCCCCTTCATCGACTGATTAAATGGTTTGCAGCTAATTTTCTTGTATTTTTTAAGCAGTGTCCCATGACACTTTTAAAGATGCTTAAATGTCTGAATTATAAATTATGGTGAATTATGAAATAGATTTTTAAGGCCTTGTTGACTTACATGTCTTTATAGTCAGCTAAAGCAGGAGTACAATTATTGATTTCTCCTCTGAATTCTTATTTCTTAGATCTTATTTCTTAAAATGCTCACCTTAAGTCTCTGATCTGCTTGTATCAATTCCCTGGGCAGAGCTTATATAGAGTTTTATACCATGGAGAAATGCACAGAAAGCTCATTGCTTGCGTTTGATAGAAGGTGGAAAGAAACAGTCAGCCAAAGATAAAATGAGCCATGATTTCCAATACTGTGAGAGATGAGGAGAGGTATGTTATTACTTTTCTAAGCAATCAAACTTATGATTTCCTATAAACCACCCACAGCACGGGCATTCTGTAAAAATGGTAAAAAATACAGCTCAGTTTATTAAAGTTGTTTATGTTTGTGAGTTACCGTTCGGTGAGCTTGATATTGATTTGCTGGCAAAGTGGGGCAGTGATAAAGTTTGGTTGTGTGAGATTTTAGCAAAATGTTATTATTTTTTTATTAATAAATTTATTTATTTTTTTTATTTGTACTTTTTCAATGTTCAGTATTCTTTTTCAATTCTGTGCTTGTTCTTTGATTTAATGTGAAGTTTGAATATGTATTGCCATTGGTTGAGACATAACGACCTGTTTTTTTAAGTAGAATTATACACTTTTTTTATTGCACTTTTATTTTTAATGGACATTGCAGACATTTGGTAGAGATTTATATATAAAAATGAAGCTGTTGAGTTTGTAAAATATTTATAGTTCTTTAGCTTGCTTTAGCATCGCTGTTCATTCTGTACCAAAACCAATAATGCACTGCACCACCATCTATCGATGCAAATCAACATGATTGTCTCTAAGTTTTATGTAAATCACACTAACACTAATGAGTCTTAGAGAACAAGGCTTCACTGCTATCTTTTCTGGACCCTTGTCCCTGTTCCTGCCTCTTTTGTAAGTCGCTTTGTATAAAATCATCTGCTAAATACATAAATGTAAATATAATGAAAATGTTAAACACTTTTAATAGAAAACATTCAGAGTACAGGACTCATCTGAGTCTTCACAAAAACTTTATTTCTTAATGTGCAAAACTTTACTTTTTGTACTTTACTAAAATTTGCAGGGAAAAAAAAAAACATTAAATGCACCTTTACAGTGTATTTTCACTTGTCCTTGGGAGTTTATTGGTAATATAGAGCTGTGGATAGATTGCTTTCAGTATATGCATTAGCATGTTTCCTAAGTTGTTTAAACTAACCCATGCCTGACTTTTGTTCCAGTAAGCTTGTGTTAGAGAGAGAGACTTATTTTAAATGTCCTTTCATCTCTTTGATCTCAAGGCTGTGCTCCTCTTTCATGAACTCTATCTGTTAAAGGAGTTATTTAGAAGTTAAACAGGTAGGAATGATGAAAGCCAGTCTCCTGGTTGTTAGTCACATCAATCTATTGTAGTACAAAATCCATAATTCCATATTCACGACTATAAATTTTCATTTGAATAGTCACCTTAGTTCATTCATCTCTGGCAGCCTTAAACCAAAAATGAGTGGGCCAAAAATTGTTTGTGTGTGTGTGTGCACGTGTATTAGCCAAATCTAAGGCTGTATCACCTCATTAAATCTGCAGTAGTGGAAATAAGTGCACTTGTGAACTGCTCGTCTTACCGCAAACTCTTTCATAGTTATCTGCCGTGGCAGTCGCTGCTGATAAAGCTGTCTTGATTTCAGTTCCCCCCGTTTGCCAGCTCACTTTTGCAGCCTTTCTGCGGGCGAGCTCAGATAATGGAGGTGAGGACTATTTTTGGAGGCTGGAGAGCCACCGTCGTTGTCAGCATTAGCAGCGGTTCAGATCTGCGTCTCACAGCGGTATTTAGATTGCTCGCAATGGAGCTGGAATTGATGTAGTTATTATATCAGAGTCGTATCCCTGTCAACATTTTCACGTAGGTACAGCATTTTCACCTCTAATTCGAGTAATTACATCATACCTGTGAACATAATGAATATATTCTAGGGAAATACACGCTGAGGGTTTTTTCCCCTCACTTTCAGACTGTATAACACGATTAGCTTGTACGAATCATCTATGCTTTCCAGACAGTCTCTTTTGGTTACCAAGATTTCCTTGTTTGCTTGGATCTGTTCCCAAGGCCCTCTAGATGTAAATACATATCTGTGTAGTGAAATGAACTCATTTTATCACATCATTGCGGATTTTGCTTCGGGTCCTTGGCTCTGTATTTTAGCTTATTAGCAAAACATCTGCCAAGTACCTCATCTTTCTGAGCAGTATGCTGACAGATGATGTGACTCTGTCCCTGTCCCTGTGATTGGCACCCCTGTGTGTGCCTGAGGGCAACCTGGCCTAACCTCTACATTTTTAATAAATCACTCTGTTGGCTTGTGTGTTTTGGATCAATGAGCTGTGCAGAGAAAGCTGGAAGAGCAGAATGAATCACTGTGGAGATGAACACTGCATAAAGTGATCTATCACTACTTATGTTAGCAGATGAGGAGTTTCTGTTTTCGAGATCCTCTGTTCTTCCGTTGTAATGAATTCAAGTTTTCCGACTGATTTTTGCATTTAGATGAATAATAAAATGTATTTTTCCCTTTTATGAATTTATGATGCATTCCTTCATTGAAACATTTGTGCTGCAGTGGCTCATTGGCATTGACCTTTATTAATAAATGATTTATTATTCAGCTGCTGGTGTATGTTTGGTGACTGTTTATCTAATAATCAAATACAATCTGATATGATATTTTAGTTTTATACTTTCCTACTAGTTTAAATGGTCTTTTAATTGATCAGCACAGAGATGATTAAATATTTAATAATGTGTCTGCTCTGTTTTGACATCACTGTCTGTTATGGAGATGCGAGATGAGAGCTGGGGGGAGGTTTCTTTACTCTCAGTGTGATTAACCTCTCAGTGCTGAACCGATTACTGGGAAGGAAATGGAGGTCATGGCATCTGCAGTCACACACATGCAGTACGCTGCTGATTATGGTTGAAAGCAGTGTTTTAAATACATGTTTTTTTTTTTTTTACAGTAAAGTGGTTCAGTGCTCTGGGCAGTAAAGTGTGAGTTGTCAGAAATTAATTTTTGTTCCTTTGAATTTAATTTTCAGTGGTGCTTTTTACCTTAAAGAGGACATGGGTCATCCATTTTTGCCAGTTACCCCACATTTAAATTTCTGTGGCTTTTTTCAAGTCACATTTATTTAAATAGCACTTTATACAGTACAGATTGTTTCAAAGCAGCTTCACAGTAATGAACAGGAAAATGACAATGTCCGTGTTGCAAAGTTCATTAATTATTAAAAATGACTTCAGTTTCAGCTCCAGTATAAAACAGCTCTGCAGAAGACTATAGTGCCATTGTTCAGCTTAATTCAGATTCAGTGAATCAGGTCAGTTCAGTGACAGTGGCAATGTTAAATAGTTCATCTATAATGTAAAAACTTTCATTTCAGAAGACTTGTAATATTGTAATCTATGCTCTTTGGATTAATTGTGAGAGTACATGGAAGTTTTGTTCATTTAAAAGTTTTTGGATATCATGTCTGTAGTGATTGCGTGTGTACGCATGCGCATCCGAGTGACAGTTTCCTTCAAAACTGTCAGCGCTCCCGATAGCTTCAGCCCACACATCCGTCATATGACATCACCAATCATTCATCTGCCCACGAGCTTCTACTGTCTCTAAACTCAAACTATCAACATGCACAAACCTATACCCTGTCATGCTCATCTCCTGCTAGACCCAATTAACAAAACCAGCTGCTCTGTATAGTACTTTTTTTTTTTTTTTTTTTTAAATCAATTATAATTTTTTATGACTTAAATTTCTTTTGGTTTCTTGTTCACATATTATGTCATTTTCATGTTACAAATATATGATTTTATCTACAGTAAACACTGGTGCATCATAATCCATTTTGAGAACCTGTTTATGAAGTGGCAAACTGGCTAATGCATTGGCTGTTTTACATATTAGAATGGTCTGTCTCCATGAAGCATCATTATAGCTTGCTGCATGATTGATACTTCATAAAACACTCTTGTGAGAGAAGCTTTTGTCATTGTCTTTTAAATCATAATATCTGCCAGTGAGCAATTTAGCTTTTTATCCAGATCAACTCGCAGTGTTCTATAACCACATGGCCAGTCTCCCCAGAACAGTCTAAAAGGTTGAAAACATTGCTTAAAGATGCGGTCCATGTGGTACTTGGTTCTCTCCATTTGGTTCTGCATTAAAGTGGTTTTAATAGATTAGAAGTTTGCAATAACATGCACCAATAAAAGATGCTCAATAAAAAGAAAATGCAAAATGAGTCCATTTTCATTTCATGTTGAATTTAGATGTGCATTTATAAAAGGTTAGTGTGGAATGTATTTCTTTGTGACATTCATTTTACGGTTTGCCTGCATTTCTTTTATAGTAGTGAGAGGTACATGGGCCTGCCATGGATGGTTATGCAAGTGCCAGTAGAAACAATTTACTTGGGCGTCATAGTTCCCCTGTAGGTTCACTGATGCATCACCATTTTCTTCTTTACTCTCAAAATCACTTCCATTATCTCCTAACAGTCAAGTTTTTATTCTAAAGCATCTGTAGCTTCAGAATGCACATGCTAATTAAAAGCTATTATAATACTTTTTTCCAGCTTTGAAAATCAAGGAAAAGTTGCTTTGCTGTGCCATGAGGCAGATCCATTAGAACCGTCAAAAGTGTTGTTGTTCTCATTAAATGCATAGCTGGGAGTCTAATTAATTAAACTCCCATCCAGAAACAATGACATTCAGGGTATTTTTGCAGGCAAAACTGAAGGCTGGACTATTAAAAGTTTGGGTATTTTTCTCTGTTCACAGTAAGTTGCAGCATTATAGTTGTATAATTCAGTTGGTTTAAGACACTGAAAAAGAAAGTCAAACAAAAAAACAGTCAAATAAATAAATGAATAAAAATACAAAACAAAAATAGTCTTTTAATAGCCTACCCATTAAAAGTCCATTAAGTCTATAGTAAATTCCTAGTCATTTGTAGCAATGAAAAATGCTTACCCTGAAGAATGTGCAAAGATGCTTCATTTTGGGGCATGGAATAACAGGAAGAAAGCTTTGTTTTTAACAGCGGACAGCAGTATTTTTAGGGAATGAGGCAGAGAGCTCGGCTGTAGGATGTTAATGACTTCTCACTCAGGTGGCCCATTCTCATCGCATGGGCATAAATGTTTTGTCATGCCCCCCGGCTCCGACTTTAATCAGGGGGAGAACAACGCTGCTATCAGCCTGCATATTTATCTTGGTTTGCAAGAGCAGCTCCAGTTCTTCTAACCAGGACAAACAGAAATCTCATCTGTTGTTAACACAACATAAATAATTAAAGCAGCAATGACCTTGTGATGAATAAATGAAAGTTGAATTTTAAATGGATGATTGTTTGATAAAAGTTGTAATAGATTGAATTTAACAAGGTTAAAAACTCATTGAAGTTAATGACATTTAATTGAAAAAAAAAAAGCATACAGATACATAAACTGTATATAACGACTGTACTCGTTCAGCAGAACACTTCTTTGTTTGTTACATTAAGTAGTTTCTATCCTTCTCCTCAGTGGCAGGCCCTGCAGCACAGGCATTCATTTAGAATCGTACATCTCAAACAGCTGACAGCTCTCAGATGCGCACACTACTGTCATTCATCCATGGCTCACTCCAGCAAAATAAAATTGGAACCAGATGCTTCACTGTTCATAATATAAATCTACACACATATTGTACAGTTGCATATTTTCTTGGTTAATTTTGAAAAAAAAAAAAAGGCTCGACTAAGGGAAAATTTGTATAAAATTCTCACCATTGGACCAACACTTGCTAAATTATGTGCGTGTGTATATATATATATATATATATATATATATATACACACACACATACACAGGGTTTGAATTAAACTTTTTCATTCACCAGCCAATTTGGCTACATAATGTTGTAAAGATAGTCTACTGAGGCGAGCGTAGTAAGAGCCCAAGTGCAGTTTTATTGAACAGAGTGAAATCCAAAATCCAAACATACAAACGAAGACTTGACTTGAACAGACTTAACTTGACTTGACTTGAAACAGACTTGGCATGAAACAGACTTGGCATAGCATGAACAGACTAGACTCACCGACAGCAGGTTACAACAATACATGACCCAAAAATGAACCCAGCAGACCGTCTCATTCAACTTCGCCAAGGAAACCGGGCTATTGAGAATTACGTGGAGGGCTTCTGTGGACTTTATCATAAGGTAGACTTTAAGGATAGCTTCCTGAAAGACATTTTCTGTTATGGTTTGGATAAAAATGTATCTCGTTTAATGCCACGCAATACCCCTCAGTGGACTCTTGAAAAATACATTGACTTTGCTTTGTTGCTGGCTGGTTCACCATTTACTGTGGGGCTTGCTGAAGAGGAACACAGCTATCCTACAGTACCCGCCACATCAGAACTTTTCCACGTCCCGACCGTCATGTCAGGAGTTGTTCACATCATGCCTGCCAAGCCAGCACCTGCTCACATCATGCCTGCCAAGCCAAAGTCTGCTCACGTCACTCCAGTCAAACCAAAGCCTGCTCACGTCATGCCTGCTACTCCAGGACCTGCTCACCTCATGCCAGTTAAGTCAAAGTTTACTCATGTCATGTCTACCAAGTCGAAGCCTGATTACATCATGTTTGCTAAGGTCATGCCTGCTACTCCAGGGCCTGCTCACACCATGCCTGCTACTCCAAGGCCTACTCACGTCACGCCTGCTACTGCAAGGCCTGCTAACTTCATGTCTGCTACTCCAGAGCCTGCTAACATCATGTCTGCATCTCCAAAGCCTGCTAACGTCATGTCTGCTAGTCCAGAGCCTGCTAACGTCATGTCTTCCAAGCCAGAGCCTACTAATGCCATGTCTGCTACTCCAGAGTCTGCTCACATCATGTCTACTAACCCAGGGCCTGCTCATAAGATGGCCGCCAGTCAAGAGAATGCGGAGCTTGGGCTAGGAATGAAGAGACTGATTGCTAGTGTGATGGACCCACCACTGATGTCAGTGCGAGCGGCTGACATCCCAGTGGTCCCTACGCTCTCAAGCCTGCCAGGCATCCCACTGTCTACCGCACTGCCCGTGATGGCGGTCACCATTTTAAGCATGTGGGCTGCACACTGCGCTCCAGAGGCCTCTCCTGTCCACGAGTCTGCTCCAGAGGCCTCTCTTGTCCACGAGTCTGTCCCAGCGGCATCTTCTGTCCACAAATCTGCTCCTGAGGCTTCATCTGTCCATGAGTCTGTCCCAGAGGCCTCTTCTGTCCACGAATCTGCTCCTGAGGCCTCACCTGTCCATGATGAGTCTGTCCCAGAGGCCTCTTCTGTCCACGAATCTGCTCCTGAGGCCTCATCTGTCCACGAGTCTGTCCCAGAGGCCTCTTCTGTCCACGAGTCTGCCTCAGAGGCCTCTCCTGTCCATGAATCCACTCCAGTGCCTCCAGAGGTGGCAGCTTCTGCTGCAGAACCACCAGAGGTGGCAGCCTCCGCTGCAGGTCCTCCATTGGTCCACTGTCTGCCACTTGTTCCTGGCCCAGGTCCTCCAGTGTTTCACTGTCTGCCATTGTTCCACGGTCCACATCATGATTCAGGTCCTGTTCCCCTGCATGGGCCTGGCCTTCCATCCCTCCCCCCATTCTGCCTCTGCTCCACCACCCTCCTGGACTTATGTTGTTTTGAGTAGTTTAGGCATCTGAAGCCACCTTTTTTGAGGGGGTAATATGTAAGGTCTGTTTTGGGTTCTCTTTCATGTTCTTGTTTTCATGTCTTTTATTTTGTAACTGTTCCATGCTGTTAGTGTCATGCTTCCCTTGCCCTCTTGTATTCATGCTATTGGTTCCTCTGTTCAATGTGTCACGTTCCAAGTCATGTGTCTTGTTTCTCATTGGTTTGTTCATGTCATGTGACCTTCATTGTTTGCTATAAGTAGCCTTTTGTTGCCATTGTCTCTGGTCGTGTATTGTTGTTGTAACCCTGCTGTCGGTGAGTCAAGTCTGTTCATGCCAAGTCTGTTCAAGTCAAGTCTTCGATTGTATGTTTGGATTTTGGATTTCACTCTGTTCAATAAAACTGCACTTGGGTTCTTACTACGCTCGCCTCAGTGGACTATCTTTACAAATGTTTAAGTTACCTGCCATTCATAACTTCTGCTAGCCCAAAAAATAAATAAATAAAAAATTTACCAACATCTTGAGGCTGTCCACACTGGATGTGACAAAGCGGGCATTGTAAACCACTTGAACTTTGTGTCAGTATGTCATAAATAGAACGAGGTATCAGTTTACTGTCGGGGATTTGTGGTGTTGTGCCGCATACAGTGTAGACAGCATCATTGATCATAATGGCTTCTATTGTATTTTGTCGTGCCGCTCGCGTCCGGTGTAGACATGGTGTGAGTAATAGTTGTTGTTTTTTTTACTCTTCGTTATTGCCGGGTATGTTCAAGTAAACTAGATAAGTGCAGATGCTGCAAGATTAGGCTATATGACTCATGAATTCAGTATTTGCTTTAAATCTGTGCAGATTTGGCTTAAATTAACTTGCCCCAGAAATTAATGAGTGAACATAATTTACGACGGTGGTACCTGCCACAGCTGATTTTTACCCGAATTTGGCGGGTTGTCAGGTGTTATATTATACATATTCAAACCCTATATGTATATTTTTTTATATATATATATATTTAAAGGGGTCATGAACTGAGAAACCGAAATTCTCTTGATCTTTTGACATATATTTGATTATATAAGAAGTCATTGTACTATAAAAACATTCTGTAAGTTTCAGAACTCAAAACTTTGTCATTAGTCTTAAAATCTAATCGGGGCAGTCGTGGCCTAATGGACAGAGAGTTGGACTTGTAACCCGAAGGTCGTGGGTTTGAGTCTCAGGTCCGGCAGGGATTGTAGGTGGGGGGAGTGAATAACCAGCACTGTCTCCACCCTCAATACCACAACTGAGGTGAGACCCTTGAGCAAGGCACCGAACCCAACTGCTCCCTGGGCGCCACAACATTGGCTGCCCACTGCTCCAGGTGTATGTTCACTACTGTGTGTGTGCACTTGGATGCGTTAAATGCAGAGAACAAATTCCGAGTAGGGGTCACCATACTTGGCCACACACCACTTCCCTTTCCCTTTTTGAATGCAGTCTGCCAAAATGACAGCTTTTGGAACGTTCTACTCTATGATGTAATAGTGTGGATAAGCCCCGCCTCCACAGAAGAAGATCAGTGCCTACTTCGACATCACTGCCTGTTTAGCCCCGCCCACCGATTCTACATCACTGCCTGTTTAGCATTGCACTGCCAAGTTGTGGAAAAACAGTCTTTGCATTGCCTTCCTTCTGAACCCAGCGTTTGGAAAGAGTGGATGAATTTTATTTTTAATGAAGTCCCAGACCACATCAGTAAGAACTCAGCCCTTTGTTTTAGCCCATCATTTTACTGCAGATTTGTTTACAAACAAGGAACAATTCAACATGGGATTTTCAAAAAGATTTAAACCAAAAAACCATGCTGTGTGCTGACTATATTGGATCCGACAGTAATGTCACACACAGTCACTATTGCTTTGTCTGTTAAACAGTTTGTTTGATGTGAGTATTTATGCGTTTTTAACCTAAGTGACAGCAGTGTCCATCTGTGAAGGATGTAGACTGTCCAACATACACAACTATTAGCCAATCATAGCAGTAGGCGTTTACTTCCGAGTCTACAATCCACCGCGGCTATTCAAACAGAGTGTTCTGATAGGGGTTAAAAAAGAGCAGAAAATAGCCTATTGCTTCTAAATTATGATTTTTTTTAATGTAAAAAAAAATTATACCATTATAAGTGGCCTCAGAGAATAGTACAAAATAAAAAACAAAGGCAGTTCATGACCCCTTTATACATTTGTTAAACATTTATCAATAAATTAATCAAAATGATTTTTGTTTGTTTATTTTCAATATTACAACCACAGAAAGATTTCAACACATATATTTATGTTACATGTTTTGGGTTGATTTTAGGCAGCTCATCAGACAATGAATGTAACAGTCAGTGGGTGGTCTGTCTGAAACTAGGCAACTGCTAACCCAAAAAAATTGGGAGAGTTTTTTCCCCTTGTTTGCAAACATTTAATTGTTTATTACTTCACACATGAGGAAGCCACATGGATCTATGTCTTATTATTGAGTGTTGCCATCTAATGGTATGAGTAATTTTGGTTTAACTAAAACTGTTTTGCTAAGAAATGGCGTTGTCAGAGAGCTAATCCATGAGTAAGCCTAAGTAGGACTGTGTTTTGTATTTTGACATTATGTGGATATATCATGTGCCACTTATTTTAAGGTAAAGTGAGCGTAATTTGTATTCATTATGTGTCTGTAATGAGATATAATGGATTAGGGCAACAATTTCCCCTTGAGCATTTCCCTGTGTCATGTTTTCTCGGTAACTCTTATTTCCAACAACTTCTACATCTGAGTTTAAATCCGCCTGAGGTATCTAATCAGTCTTGTACCGCCTCACAACATGTTCTCAATGATACTCAAAGTGCCAAAGAAAAGACTAATTATATTTCTGATTTGCTTTCATCCTGTGCTATTGTTTTCTTAATAGGTATTATCATTTACTCAATGAGCAGTTGGATATATGACTTGATGTAAGTTTTAGGTCATGGGCAGTCTCAGTATTCTAACATCAGGTTATTTCCATTTAAACTGCTACTATTGAGCCAACCATTGAATTCATCATGTTGAAAAACAGCTGGAAGTCTTCAGAGAGCATTGATTCTCTAAGTTGACAGTATTTGGCGTTAGGGTCAGGGTTTATTCCCCTTAGTGCCATCAGAACTGTTGAGCACGTATTCATGTGGCTTCCTGATGGGATTTCTTTCTATTGACCACAGTGTTCAGCTTGGTCAATTGATGCTTAGAAGATCTCTGTTAGAGATGCCTGAAAAAGCTTTTGATAAGACAGATCTCAAGCAAGTTTACAATGATTATCTGTTTATTGACAACAAGGAGAATTTGGGAGAATTTGTGTGTTGATTTTCCATTAATAGGTATTAAGCTTAGACTTATTAGATTTGCATTTCCAGAAGGAAATGGTTGTTCTTGCAAGGCAGCAAAGCAATAAAGCATTTGGTTAGCTTCAGTTTTGGACTTTGGTTCTGCATAATTAAAGGTGCAATTTCCCAAACGGATTTGCAGTCTGTTTGTTTGAGCCTAGGAAGTCTTGAATACCTGGAGAGCACTAACCGCTAACATTCACATTCATCTCAAGTCAGTTACTTGGCTAGTTCCTTGCAGAAGTATGCAAAATGCAATTAGTTCTGGACTAATTGTTTTCGGTATATGTCATATATGCCTTATGACTAATTTCTCTGGAGGTGCAAGAAAACAATGTACTGAGAGGAATGTGCATATATTTTTCCCTGTCTGCTGCTTTTGAGGTGAAAAGCTTAGGACTGTATGCATTCTTGTGGTGCTACCAACCCCATGTTTTGGAAACGTTTTCTAGGAAACAGTTATTAATTTCAATACTGTGCTTGCAGTAAGCGTTGATGTCATCCTCATTTCTCATCTGTTCTTTATTCTGATAAGAATGTTTTAGCTAAAAACAACAACAAAGCATAGCATTGGCTTAAATTCATTGTGCAGCAAGATTCAAAAATTCCTCCAAAGCCTTGTTTTTCTTTCTAATTGTTTGCTTTAATGATCTTATGTTTTTATATAAACAGTCATAAAAATAGCCTCTAATCAAGCACTGGAATTTTCATGGCCTTCATACAATGTTAATTTGGTACTGCTTTGTTGTTTTAGTCTGTTATTAACGAGGAAAATCAGCCTTGTGAGACTCACCGCTGTTGATTAATTAAGAGATATTGAGAAAACATGAAGTCAAGAGCAGGTGAGCACCCCAGAAATCTTTTATTTACTAGTTATGTGAAAGGCTCTCTTTCTTTAACCTCACCCAGCTCTGACTGCAGTGCCCTAGCTGGACAGGATCATTTCTGCTCTATTTAGCTGTAATTTGTAAATCGCTTGCAGCAAGACAAATCTAGGTTGAATCTGAACAGTCCTGTTTTCATTAAGTGAGGATTTTTACTTGAGTGGTGTCTAGCTGAGCGATGAAAGTGAATTCAAAATAATCGAATCAGTGAAGATTTTGTTTTTCTCTCTTCAGATGAGTAATTTTTTCAGTTCAGTCATACTTTTTTTGCAATCATTCTTTTAACTTAATGCTCTGGAAATGGCCTTTCCCTTTAGCATTGTTAATCCTTTCCTGCGGATTATGTGGGAGAAAATCCTTTTGTAAGATTATGATCTTTTTTTTTTTTTTGATGCACTCAATCTTTAAGTCATTATTAACGCATTCTCGTTCATTTACGTTCATGTTCTCGGCTGATGGTTTTTATTAAAGTGGCTATAAAGTTTACTGATCTGGACAGACAGTACAGGATGCACAAAGCTTCAGACACCAGATAGAAACAATACATCACTAAACTAATACTCTGCTGAACAAGTAAATACAGATTTGAAGATAAGTCTCTAAATAGGATTATAATAAAGCTTTTTTTGGACTGATGTCTTGCCGACTTCATGTTTCTCATTAAGTGTACATTTACATCATACATTAGTTCATATCATCATATGTAACATTCATATAATCGCAGCTGTGCCTCTGCACAGTAGCCCTTTACTGGGAACCCAGTGTCTAATGAGTGTTATGGGGCAATTTCCTTTCCTCTCTAGGGGTGACGCGGACGTGTGTGTTTGCCATAAATATGTGTCTGAGAGCACGTCCTCTTGTCTCTGCACTTTTATGGTAGCTGGGCTACATCGTGTTTGAGAAATCATTTAGGATGCTTCAGATTCACTTAAAAACACATAAGTAACTTTGTACCTTAATACTTTGCTGTTTGGCTCAGAGTTGATTGTATGTTCCATAAACATCTTTCTTTCTTTCTTTCTTTCTTTCTTTTTTAAATGAAGACGTGAAAATGTGGTATAGTGAGCAAATCAAATCAAGACAGGAAATAGCTTCTCTGCGGCGTGTCATTTGAATGTTTACTTTTACTAATACAAACGAGTCACATGGGTTTTCTTTTCCGATTATTTAAACAACAAATAAATGAGCAATGACGCATATTCTTTTGCAAAAACAGAACATACAGTAAGTAAACACCACAAAATCCACTTTAATGTCCCCAGTTGCTCTATTGAAAACCAATGATAAATTGTCTTCAGAGACAATAATACATGAACAGAGAATAATATTGACAATACAGTAATATGTGAAAAACAAGGTAGGAAAATAGTTGGTCTATGTATGATGATCTTTAAACCAATCAGATCCATCTAGATCAATGCACATACTGAAATTCAGGAAAAAATGGTTCCTTAAGAAGTTGTTCCAAATTGTTAAAATCCCATTAGTATTTATTTATTTACTTACTTATTTGAGTAACTTAAGCAATATACTGTACATTACATTAAATTTTTTTTAATACTCTTGTGGCTGCATCCTATTTACTTAGTTTCCTATTACTAGTTTCCAAACCTGTCGGTTCTCTGGCTTTGTATCTACATGGGTATTATGTATGATTGTCCTGAGGATGGTGCAGTGCCTGAGATCTCCTTTTGATTAAAGCTCAGAACCCATTCCCACAGGCTCATATTATCTGCTTATAAAATCACTGTCTAATTTAGAGGAGAAAAGAATAGCATTCTAATTGATTGGCCCTGCACTTGTTAGTATGTTCACTGATGTTTTGACGCATTCAGTCTGGTGTGAAGAGCATCAGGGGAGCGAGATACACAACCCCTGACATTATACCAACTGGGGACAACTAACAATGGTTATAGCTTTATCCCTAAAGCCTGTGACTTTGACAGTCTAGAATAAACATGTCATCATGAAAGCAGTTCAGATAGAGTTTTCACAGTAAAAGCACCTTTAGGTAACCCCCTCTTAAAAGAGTTTTATGACTTTTAGTCCATGTATACTAGCTATATATATATATATATATATATATATATATATATATATATATATACAACAAAAGAGAATCCAGTCAGACATGTGGTTTGTAAATTATCCACCAGATTAATATTCATTTGTACTGAAACTATTTAAAGCCCCCACATGCCCAGCAATATTTATGTTACGTAAGGAGCTGACTGTGGGAGGAGAAATAGTCTGTGTCTCATGAGGCGGATTGTAGTTCTGTCATCCTTATCCAGGCAGTTTGACTCCCTCCGTAGGCCAAATTAACTGCCGTTCATGTCTCTCTCTCTGTCTGTAAGGCATCCAAGAGTCAAGTGCCCTAATTATGCTGCAGTAGAAAGAAGCTCTCGTTCACCCGGCCTGTGTAGACAACACAGTTCATCAGTGCTGATGGTTTTCTTTAATGAGGGAAATGCTCAACCAGGGTAATCAGGGGTCTGTCTGATGTTAGTAGTCCACATCTTACAGACTGTCCCCTGATATGCACCACCAGCATCATCGATTGTCCTCAACATCATTTTCTTCTTTGCAGCTCTCTTCTTCAATTGTATGTACTGTACAGGTTCAGGCTCCCAACAGGATTACTGGATTATAATTTGTCATCACTGTTGCTCTTTCAAAAGTACAGTTTAGGGTAAGAGATGACAAATGTGAGTTTGATGTAATTTGTTTGGTCTTGAAAACATCGAAATGAAGAGGATGTTCAATAAAGTGAATTCGGATGCAGGAAAAGTTCCAAAAAGACTAAAAATATAATCTAGGGATGTGCCTATATTAAAATTCTGTCCAATGTCCAGTCTGTCCAGATTTTCATGTTATGGCCAATAGCATTTTGAAAATTTTGTCTAAATAAAAAAAATGCTACATGTTAATTTAAGCATCACATCATCATATAGTGTATATCATATACTGTAATATATTTATAAAAATTTTAGTGCTATAATTTTAGACTTTAGACAAAAATGACCAGCCTACAAAACAAATTTTTTTTGTTATGCTGTAATATTGGATTCAATCTTTTTATCAGTTTGTTTTCTTACAACTAGCAAATGATTTGTGTTTCATTTTGGAACTCAAGTTTTTGAATATTGCAAAAATTAGCCACAAATAATGCTTTTTTTTTCACTCAAAAATGGAGGAAAATAGCGTGCACATTTAAATATGCAATACTGACCAATACAGATAAATTAAATAAATCTATCTATCATATCCAGAGGTTGGAAATCAGAGAATTGGTTGTTGCATGTCTTAACCAATTGCATCAAGCTATTTTGTGCATTCAGAAGGAGAATGAGTTTTAGAGCTTTATTGGAGCTTTCAAACTTTCACTTTTATCTTAAAAAAAAGGCCCCCATGACCTTCATGATGACATTCAACTGTCTTCACCAATGACATGCACATGGTTGTGAGTCATGCAGTTGTAAATGTTTTTTGGCAAGCATCCCTTCCAAGCCTGATATCAGCATGCCCTAATGAACTGCTGTGACATTTAATATCCGGGGAAGACCTGTGGGAAAATGGGAAGTGCATGGGAGTTTTAAGCCCAGAGCAGCAGACACACTTAACTGGACTGAGGCAGTCCATCTCACACTTGATGCACAAGCCACCCTCACTCCTCATCTAATGCCCAAAGCTGCTGTAACTGAACCTCAATCACAGACACCAGAGAACGACCACCTGCCATGCTGATGAATAAAATGCAGATTTGATGAGGCTGCACTGAGGACGCTGCACACAAGTCTGGAAACAAAATTAAGTCCTGTCATTCTGAGATGCTGCCAAATTCCCCAGACAGTCCTCCGTAAAGCCAGCTGTGTGCTCATGCTGGATTCTCCCTGGAATCCTGGGACAACTTTTACCTTTTAAGACATCGCTATATAAAACATTGATTGTTGTTAGTGTTGAGAAATGCATCCAGTACAGCTTGGACATAAAGATCAGTTGTTTATGGCTTTTATAGACTCCTAAATGATGGTCCAAGGAAAGCTGCTGCATTTCTCCTTCATGTAAAGTTCTCATCTCTCTTATATACCTGGGGTGAACTCAATCACTCCTCCCTCCAGTATAGTTTCTACTGTCCATTCAGCCTTGAATCTGGTTGTCATCCGAGTATTTCTAAGGGAGGTGTATCTCAACCTTTTGAAATCATTTCATTTTTAAAGCTGAGAGATGTTGGTGTAAGTGTCAAGCAAGTAAGACTAGGGTTGTCAATTGGCATAAAATTTCTGGAAACTTTCCCAAAATTCCCTGTTCCCAAAAAGTTCCCAAAATTTTCTGAAAGTTTCTAAAATTCCAAGAAGGTTTACAAAATTTCTGGAAAGTTTTAGAAAGTTTCTTTCTTTCTTTCTTTCCTTCTTTCTTTCTTTCTTTCTGACAGACTGGTGGGCCAATGGAATCTGAAACACAGACAAAACAGACTACACACAAACTTTACACACCTTACGTACATAGCAGCATACGTAACACTTTCTATGCCCAGTTTAAAATGTTATTTATTTTTACAATGTATTGTAAAGTGTTTTGTATGGTATATGTCATATTTTATTGTATTTACTATTGGAACAGAAATTAGTGGAGAAAGAGGAAGACTTTGTCTTTGAGATTTTGTTGAGTACAACAGCATATAGAAAGCCTTAAGTATTGTAACTAGTGTTTTAAAAAATAAAGGTATGCTTACCTGAGAAGGAAAACATGAAATATTAAATGTTCTGTTTATTCAATTTTTTGTTTCAGAGAAATCTAACAAAAAAAAAGAAAAACTTTTTTATTCCTAAGAATTACATTCATTTTTCATACCTTTATTTTTTCCCTTTGTTCAAAGATTAAAACTCGTTAAATTGTATTATTTGTCTGACTTAAATATCTAAACATCCTTAAAACATTTATTTGAGGAGGTATTATGTTAGAAAAAAAGACAGACAGTTTATTTGCATTGGATATTGATTTCACTGTCTTTAAAGTGCACTTTAGAAAATGACCTTAAATTACATACTACAATTAATTTATGTATTGATTTATTATTGTATATGTTCCAAGCTGTTTTCTATAATTAAAATGTTTTTAATGTGTTTTACTAAATGGAAGACGCACGCTTTTATATAACACAATGGTGCAAAAGATGTTCAGTTTCAAAAGAGGGGTGATAAAAATATAGAAACCCGGATTTTGCAGCCAGAGCTGGAGGAGCAGCGCAGGGATTCATCTTTCCCAGTGTGCAGCGTAGGGAACTAATGAAAAGACTGGTGTTTTGACCTCATGTATCGATGCTTTATATAGACAGGAAAAAATACCTCTAACATGTCTTACTCTATGGCAGTTTCTCACCCTATCACATCTTATTCTCATCATAAAGAGATACCGAGTTCAGTCTGTGACTGTTAAAGCTGCATTGCTGGCCTTTGCTCTGTCTGTCCTGTGAATGAAATGAGACTAACATGTACTTGGTCTTCTGTTCCTCTGAAGACCCTATGTCCACTGCTTTGACACGGGTGCAATTATTTATGATGTCTTACTGAATTGTGTGACTGAGAAAGCTTGTGTGTGTGTTTGTGTGTGTGTGTGTGTGTGTGTGTTTGTGTGCGTGTGCGTGTGCGTGTGTGTGCGTGTGCGTGTGTGTGTGTTTTTGCCATGGGCTTTGTCTTTTAAAATTCAAAAGAATGAAATGAGAATGTAGAATCAAGGGTCAAAGAGCCTGTGTGAATAAAATAGACAACAAACATCCACATCCATTTGGCACTATTATATCTCAAATAATAATTATCCTTCACAGATTAAGGATCACTTTTTAATTTTATTGTAATATTTTATCAGTTTTATTTTAAGTTTATTTAAATTAATTTACCAAATCTCAGCTAAAACTAATTTCAGCTCCTGTTTCTCCTTTTGTTTTGTGATACTTCCGAAACAGTCACTTTTGCAATAAATCGTATGGACAACTTTTATGCTATTTTTAGTGCTGTACTGTTATTTTAGTGCTATACTGTTTTTTGGGAGTTTTTTTTTAGCTTGACAGTAGCAGTAATGAGCCTTTCATCCCTCATGCATCTCCTTTTGTGTTCCACAGATTGAAGAAAAAAAAACGTGCATTCTGCATTTGTGTTTTAAGGAAAAACACATCATACTGTACATATTTTGAACCGTTATTAAATCAACTTATTGAGACTTGTATTGAATGTAGTATATTATTGGAAAACTGGATCCTTAATAATCCAGAACAAGTCTCAGTGAGCACCAATGCAACTTGATGCAATTAGGACTTCACCATGTCATCAACTTGAGCTTTCAACCCTCTGCATGTGTCCTCAAAGTGTCTTTAAAGAAGAACTCTATTCAGTGAAGAGAAGCCAAATGATCATCTGCGTCTGAAGTGTAACTGACACGTCATCTTAATGCTCTGAGCACTTCACTGACTTCTTAATGACACCCCCTTCAAGCTGTACCAGTCTCCAGGGATACCACATAAATGCATGCACAGCTTCCTCCATCCACAGATATCTTCCCCTGGACTCACTCTAGCTCAAGAATGCTTGTCTTATCAGTAATAGCTTTCCATCTTAAAGGAAAGGTAAATGTCATCATTTACTTCCTCTCGTGCTGTGTGTCAACTAATGCAATGTAAATGTTAGTACAATATGCACACAGCGCACAATAAATTGGTACCATATTGTTTATTGACTGATATTAGAGTTTTTTCAGCAATTATTATTTGAAATTGTTATTATTTTTAATGAAGTTATGAAATTGTAATTGTTATTATTTTTATTTATTTATTTTATACCTTTGCTGGTATCCAATTCTCACTTAAAGTTAATCTTTAAAAAAAAAATAATAACACTGATAAATGTTTTTTAGCACATCTTAAAACTATTGTCTTCATACTATACATATTAATCTAAATTCAGTTGTAGCGACAAATTTGTCTATAAAATGAATATAATTTTGTATAAAATAATTATCAGTCAGAATTGTAATAGTAGTTGCACTACTGTCTCACACAATGTGACTTAATTATTTTAAACTCTCACAATTACTCTGAGATGGAAACAGGCTTCCATATGTTTGGCTCAGAGCAATTAAAATCAGTAATTAAATCAATCACCTATGCCACATTCAAACATGCAGATGTACCCATCTGGATATTCTCATATGTGGACGACATGTTTGGAATATTAAAACTCACTACCAAATATTCATATTACAGTACATTATATCATTATTTAGTTGTGTAAAATGACTGGAGAGGGGAGCATAGGGGCAGTGAAAACCACGGTTGTTGCAGTACATTAACAAAACCAATGAGTGATTCATATTCACCTGCATCAACCTTCAAAACTTTGAGAACCTCATTCAGTTGCACTCAAATTTCTAAATAAAACTGCCTATTGCTCATCCCTACTGCACTCAAAGCTAAGAATAGATATGATCACAGTCAGAGTTCAGAGCCAACAACTCTCTCGACATTATCACATATGCTGTTGTTATGAAAGAGCAGTTCTAGTCTTTTATTCTTTTACTTTTGCTTTGACAGAGAATAGCTGGCATTCTGATGTCCACATCATCAGCATTTTAAGTTCTTTTCCCCCCCTTCATGACTTCTCACTCCAATAGGACTTTTGTTTGGGTGGTTGATTAATATTTGAACCATTTCAAATTAACATCTGCTCTGTTCTTTGGACCTGGAATGTTTGTGATTCTTGCCAAGCTGGGGTGGAGAGGGCACAGGGCATTTTTGTCAGTGCTTTTATGCAAAACCTGTTTGAAAGCGTCCACAAGCTGCAAATGATTCTCGCCTGAGAGAAAATGATGAGACAAGAGAGAGACAGACCTGTTTCTGAGCCTGGCGGCTTAAATGTGTGATGCGATGACCTGGCAAAGCAAGTAGGGCGAACAATAGACCGTCTTTGTCAAATTACCCGTCTCTCCTTTTTGCTTTTCAATGAGGCCAAAAGTGCGCAGGCCTGCTGGATGTCCCTCAAGCTAAGCAACAGCATTATTCATATTGATTCTTTTGCATCATTTTGTGGTTTTAATGCTAGTCTTGCTGAGATTTTAAAGTCAACAGCAGGTCGCAGTGGTGTAGTCCCATTAGAAAGAAAAATCACAAATGAGATACTGTCGTCTAGATAGAAAGGAGATTCGATGGAGAGCAAATGGATGCTTTTTTTAAAGGATTAGTTTCCCAGAAAATGAAAATCCTCATGCTTTTCCAAATCTGTATGACTTACCTTCCTCTTTAGAACAAAAAAGAAGATAGGCTAAAGAATGTTTTAATGTTTATGTACATTCATTTAAAGTCACTGAGATTCAAAACAACACTGACTTTTATTGGATTGACAGAGAACCAATTTCATATTTGGATCAGTTTACACTTGAAGTCTCCTGCTTATCTGAGACAAAGACCATAGTCATTTCAAACTTGGATTTGCTAAAATACCAAATGCTTTAATCAAAAGTCAGCGATTTCAATATGAACCATACGGTCTTTCATTTTTATTTCTCCAAAGGAATCGTAGGAGAAAACTCTGAGTCAAAGTTGATAGTTGAAAATAACCAAGAACTCCTTTGACACCTGAGCTCTAAAAAGAACAACCTTGCAATGAAATCTTCCTCTGAGTAACCGTTCTCACGGTCCTGTCATTAAACTGGGAGTTATATTTCTTGGAGGGTGAGGTTGGTATCACTGTTTGACCAGACAGTGAAGATATGCAACAATAAAACTTGATGCTGTTTAAGACAGGACTGGTATTTCACTACCCCGTCCCAGACCTATCACTAACGCCTGGAGGGATTTTATTGAGAGTATTTTTAAACTTTGGAGTGAGTTGTAGAGATTCAATATAGTCAGACCATATTTCCAATTGTTTCTTCAAAAAGAATCAAGTTGTCAGAGTGGTGCTTTATTAGCAGCGCAGGCAGTCTTAGTAAAGAGCACTGTCTGCTGTGCCATTAGAAAAGTGTACGTGGCCCTATATTTTCATGGCCACATAACAATAGGTACAATATATGTGGAATATATGTGATCTACAAGAGTAAAGACATAGTGACAATGGGAATAAAGTAACATTTTATCTAAATGGGATAAAAATGGAGTTTGAGCATCCCAAACACTGGCCACTAAACACGAATGTCTATTTTTGCACCATTGGAGTTGAATAGAAACAGCTGCAATTGTTTTGTTTGGTTCCTGCTTTAGAGGATATTTGTCTTTTTCACTCAGGTGTCCTTGTTTCCCTCCACATGCATTGACTCGATGAAGAGCCTTTGAGTCTGTGTACTTTGCTTTAAATCATGAAAGCCACCCACATTCAGAGCACTTGGTAGCATGAGCTTGTTCTACCTCGGTGAACAAACCCACACGCTTACTTTACACGTGGGAGGCATTGTGAAGCAATTTGACTTCAATGCAAACAAACACCTTTTTGTGTAGCCAAGTTAAACACAGAAAATGGGGCAGAAAATTGGTTGGAGACTCAGCCGAGCTCTTCAGAATAAATGCAGGAGTTGAACAATCCAAGAACAGAGAACCTGAAAAATCTTCAGGAGGACTTATTTCGAACTGACAAACACCAAATATTGTGGCATCACAATCAGAATTTATACTGTTTGTATATTCTTCTGCCTTTCTGAAAACCCAAGATGATCTGCCAGGCATGAACTGGACATACAGAGTGCCTGGACAGTCCTGGTGGGTTGGTCGACTTTAATTGCACTTTCTTTTCAATATT
Organism: Tor tambroides; assembly: GCA_021397915.2. NCBI lineage: Eukaryota > Metazoa > Chordata > Actinopteri > Cypriniformes > Cyprinidae > Tor > Tor tambroides. Next base: position 67,219 of record JAFVLL020038736.1, read on the forward strand.
GAAATAGCTATTTCAGATTAAAATTCAATTTGAATGAAGCAGTTCATACAGCAGGCAGTATTTAATATTTTATGCATATGTGATTCAGTAGGGAATATAGGGATTATGTGCCGTGGGTGTGATGAGCCGCCACTGGTCCTGGGCTTTTCCTTACTACTAGCCCATTTCTGCCAGCTATCATGCACAAAACACAACCTTAAGCTGGGTTTATCAGGATTTTCCAGCAGGGCGTTCAATGCTGTATCCATTCAGTGATGTTTTACATTTAGTGTTCACTACCTGAACAAGGAAATTTGATTTCAGATTCAGGATAGGCAGTCAGTGCTTTAAATATATCAAAGTGAACGCCTGACATTGGTCTCACCAATACATCATGGATTTATCTGTCTTTCTCTTTAATCATAATGGCTGGTATTTTAGTCATAATTAGAGTCTGGTTTACTAATTATAGTAGAACCAGTTTCTATCTATAATATCCTTCTGAACTGAAACCTTTTCTTACAGAGGATGTAGTATATATGTTATGTAATGAGGTCTCTTGTTATCAAAGGACAGGATCCTACTCAAATGTGTCTCTCTTCTATAAACGATATTCACTTCAATAGCCAAGCGATACCCTTATCTTTAGTTTCCTTTAGTCTTTTAAGCAACCTGAATAAAACACTGAATAACATCACAGTGCTTTCACTCTGAACAATACTGACGCAATAAATGGATCCAGGGCAACTCTTTCATGTGGACCGGTCGAGAGTCCAATCATTAATAACATGCTTTGGTATCATCACATACTAAGACCCCTAGTGAAAGGCCAGACACCTGTACCCTCTTATTAGTGGTCCAGTGAAGACAAACTAGGACACTAGTCCATCTCTAAAAATAATTTACTTCCACCTTGCAAATGAAAAAGTTCACTGTTCCTGATCTCATTATTGAAAGAGCTTCACAGGGTGACACTGGCATGCTGGGATATGATATTGCTACCACTTAGAAATGAGTGAATATCCCGCTGTCAGACATGGTTTCAGACAAAAACAGTTTATAATAAATGGAAATGGCTCATAAAAGATTGTGCTGATGAAAGCGGCTAATGAGCACTAGTCTTAGAAGATTTGTGACTGCAGTTTGAATGTGATCAGAATCATTTTAAAAGAATGGAAATGTGATGGCATAATATATTTGATGCCTTGTGTGTGAAAATGGGCCAGAGAATATTACTGCTGATTCTGTCTTCTGTTTTCTTTTCCGAATTTGTCTGTACAGTTTTTTTTAGAGTTTAAAAAGCATATAGAACAGTAAGTTTGGGGTTCTGGCTTCTGATTGGTCAACCTCCTTCTTTTTTTTTTTTGTTTCAATATGTGTGTCCTTTTTTTTTTGTATTTTGTGTTTTGTGTAAACTTCTATGTATAGTATGTATTACAAACCTTTTAGCCATGACTATATTTTAACCCAGGCTCAATGAAAAAAAAATTGGCTTATTCATATGAATTTGAACAATGTCACTCGTACAAATTCATACGATTTGTGAAAAATTGTACATATTTTACAAGGTGGCAAATTCACACAAAGGACCACACCTAACCCCGCCCCTAAACTTAATCATCACAGAAATCGTACAAAAACATACGAGTGAGGTTGTACAAATTCATACGGATGAGCCACCTTGTAAAATATGTACAAATTAGCTGTGAAATAGCATTGAATATGATGCACATTTTGTATCACTTTCAAAGTGAAATGTCAAATAAGTGACACTAAAAGCTAGTTCTATTTTATCCCAAGTAGATGAATGTGAATCTGGCAGTGTTTTATTATGTATTATGTATCGCAGCAGTTTGAAAATAAAATATCCAGTGATTGGTGCTTAAAGGTTAATTCTTTTGAAAATAATGTAATACCTAAATTAAACCCTACCCTAAAGATAATTAATAGTGTTAACAAAGGATAACGTGAGAGAAAAACATTTGCTGAAGCAACCATGCCATTTCAGCTTGCTTCTACAATAGATATAATTTACTGTGACTCGTAAAAAAGCCATGTTTTTCCAATAAGTCTTGGTTGCTATATTCACAGCACAGTCTCTTGTACCTTATTGCCTAATGATTTCACTTTCATTTGTCTTGGACCATTTTTAGAGTTTCTTCTCAATGGTTCAACCGGTGGAGTTTGTGGCTGGGTTACTGGTTTGTTTAAACAATGTCAGATTGGGGGAGTGCTCAGTTTGATAATGCTAGATGTGTCGTAATTAACCTCTTAACCTTTTAAAGATATTATTTATTCATCTGACCCTATCTTCTTCATCATTTTTGAATAAGAAAAGAGTGAATTAGAATGTTAAAGTGGCTTGTAATGTCTAATTATGGTTTAGTGAAAAGTGTTGTATTATCCTTTACAGATTTCCTGTGCCCTCTCATTCCTTTGCGATAACAGGTTCTCTAATTGGTGCATTACTTACAGTAACACTTTGAGTGTAACTGAAAATAACTCCCTTGTGATGACTATTAGCTCCGGTGCGGCTCCAGAGATGGATGACGGGTTTGTCTCATTAGCGAGGAGTCTGTGAATATTTACCCTTTCATCTAACAGAGAGGAATGTCCTTTCAAATATGGCTCCAAATGCATTTGAGTTGATTATTCCCCTCCCTCTCCATCAAGGTGATTAGACAATATTTTTAATTGCCTGTTATTAAAGTGATAAATAGCTGATGCATCAACTATAGCGATCCATTAATCTCTGGGAAATGTTCCGTCAGTATTAAACGGTACTTTACGCTAAAGGGATTCCTGGTATCGGCGTGTATTGAATGGCGTCTTGTGATATAGGATACGATTTATTCAATACTCTGCTCTTCATAAGCAATCAATAAAGCATATGAGGCCAGGGATAGCACATCTGAAATCCTTTATTGATTCCACATACATATTATATAAGCGATGAATGTTGCCCAAAAGAGATTAATTTCCCTGATATAGCACCAACAAATCAGTTCATTGTTTAGTGATAGTTGTGTAAATGTTATGACCATTCATAATGTCACAACTGCCTGTTTTTGTAAAGGCTTGCCAATACTTTATGATTCTCACTAGCCAGATAAATGTGAATATTCAGGCATATGCAGTCTGTGACAACCTTAAATCTCCCCAGTAGAACTTTCATGTGTATGAATTATAGTCAGATTTACACTGTTTTACAAAAACTATGCCTGTGGTGTCCAAACAATTTGCATTCATGGCACAGGAACATCCATTATCTGTGAGGAAAAGCATATGGATTGCTTATAGGGTCAGTTTTTTAGAATTCATATATGAAATATCTAATACATAATTTAATATCTGACAATTTAAATCACTTAAATAATGTAATTCCTCATATTTCTTCCTTTGCCAGTCACTAATGCGTTCCTTCACAGTTAAGCTCTGTAAAGATTCCTGAAGGCTGTGATTTTTAGACATAGTAGGTGGAGAGGAAAAATAATATTATTATTGAAAGTACTGTCATGTCTGAGTTGACTCTAAGCTGAAATGAAAGCTGAGTTTAGTGACTTTTAGAAAGTTTTACTGCTGTGGTAAACCTGACTCATCACTTTCATGAATACGTTTGCCTTGTAGTGTTGAGACCTTTATTACAGAATGAATGACAGTGACTCACAGTGTGTCTGTGTTGTTTCCTTTGTGTCTTTTCTGTTTTAATGGAGTTAGGTGGGTTACTGATTTAGATTTACTAGCATAATGCTTTAACATTTGTGTTAAAAATAGTGGCACATCAGTGCATTGGTGATGCAGGCAGTTATTTACAAGAATTCTTATTCATCTTTGACATTACAAAATTAAGCTCAGGGTAAAAAGAGCATAATACATGAATCCATGAACATCCTTCTTGCTACAAAGTGCAGGGACATCAAAATCATGTGGCATAAACATCAAAATAGTTTAGTAAATAGACTGATCGATCATGCTGACCTGCTGTAATTTAACAGCTAAACTTCTGGTGACTCATGACCACATGCCTACCGTTGTTACTGTTTGTTCACCTGACAGCATATGATGTGCTACAAAGCAAACCCCAAATGAAGGGAAATGTGCAGAATAAAAAAGTCGACGGCAAATGGCTTTATTATAACTGCAACAGAAATCAGATGCTTTGAAATTCAGCTGAAATTAGAAATGTCTACTGTCTCTGTGCCGCTGTCCAGTTCGCCACAGGCTTTTAAAACACTCACTGTGGGTACAGAGCTCCAGAGATACACACATATAGCTTAAAAAAATGCAATTAGCAGAACCATTTGAATGAAAAGATACTTTTAGTGCTAATACATGAATTATTCCACAACAAATGTTGCAAGCTTCTAAGTCAGTAGGTTGCTCTCCGCTACAGAAAGAAAATATTTTTCCTAGATATGACCTTATGACGAGAGCCCATAAGATGAGAGACACCAAATAATGCAGTGATTCTTTTTGGTTCAATGCTTCTAATAGTATCTGCTAGCCACTGTCAGTACGAAAGACTGCAGCTCTGATCCAGAACCACGATGAGCTGCCTTACTGTCTCTTGCCTGCAGTCTATAGATGTCTACTCTCCTTAACCAATTGGGGGTTTTGTGATAACACTGAACTGAACACTTTTGACTTTTAAGCAAATTAAAAAGTTAAATGTAACACAGGTAGCTCATTGTCCCTAATGACATTCTGTTCGGTCTGATTTTTTTTACAAAAACAGAGGATGTTAAATAGTAGTTTGCAGTCTTTAGCCCAATTCACAATCCACTGACAGATAGTTGTTGCCAAACTCTATTGGCGTTTGTTGCTGTTGGTAAGCATTTATTTTTGCTGATTGTTTGTTGGGTCTTGCAATGTCACAAAAGTGACGTATTGTAATCTGGTGACTGTCTACATCTGACAGTGCAGTGTGAATTGCCTTTTAAGTATTACAAATTTGTACAAACTTAATTTAGATGACATTTGTTTTGTATTTATGTAAATGCACATATATTGTACCATGATTTGCATGATAAGCCACACTTATTTTGTTTTCTTTTCTTAAAAAAATTGCTTGAACTTGTAAAAAGGAACCATATACATTAACTGCAATTTATTTATTTATTTATTTACACCACACATTGGATCCAATAGTCAAATTTTAATTTGAGATTTTTATTGATTTCATTCAATACTGAAAAGTATCCATTTATCACAGCTTCCCAAAATTCTGGATAATTTTGATGTAGCAATGCATTGTGGGATTGACCTGTCCGTGAGGGATACATTCATTTTAGATTCTGAAAAAAGCATTTAAATCTTTTACAGCTTTTTGAGTGTCTTACAATATCCGATGGTGGTGTTTATTTTGGGGATCACTGATATTGTAATTTTTATTGGCATGTTCGTGGTTATAGCCCTCTTCTTTATTTTTCTTTCTTAAATCAACAAAATAATACTAATCATGACTGACTGAATGAGTGTCATCATTTGGCACAAAGCACATTTATGAGTGTGAGATGCATTGAGGTTGATGGGTGACGCAAAGTGATTGGGTCCAGTGTTCACATGATGCTAAAGGTTTGTCAAACTCATGGTCCTCCCTTTAGTTTGGTGTGTTCATCCAAGGTGAAACTTATCCGTCATCATAATAAAGACTTGCATCCAGATTGGAGATCTGTTTTACTGACAGAATGCTGGCATGACAAAACATTTAGTTGAAAACTACTTCAAAGAAATAGTGTTTTTGTCCATATAAATGAGTTGTGTGTTATCTGTGTGCAGATAACACAGTGACAGCGTTCACTATAAGTGTTTGGATATACAACCACTTGATGAGAAAGAAGTCTTTCTTAGTGTTTGCAGTCTGTGAAAGTCTTTGTCAGTCTTCCCTATTGTTCAGTGTGGAGGTACTTGGTTAGTTTATTGTAGACGATTATACGATTCCCTCACTGCGTTTACTCCTCCACACCACTAGAGCAGTCATGAGTAGCGTCACCAGAATGGGCACCACGATAAAAGGCCCCAAGATCCGATTGGGTGGATCGTGAAGCAGCCGTCCAGACATTGAGCAGTCATGGAAGTAGTTCCTGTGCACCCGGATGAAGAATTCGTCCACCATTCGGTTGGGCCAGAAACAGTTCATCTTCAGGGCCACCAGGAATGTGCAGTTGGTCAGTTCTCCATAGGACCTTGAGGAGAGCAAACAGGAGAGTAAAGTCAGCTGTTTGCATAAGATGGAATTATACATTTTTAAAGCTGAACTCCTGTTTTTAAAGGAGTCAGGATAACGAGAAAGTGCTTTAAATGTGAAGAGTGTGATTTTTTTTTTCTTTTCTTTTTGATCTTGAAATACTTTCTCCTGGCCTGTAGGAGGTAGGAGATGTGCAGAGCCAGCTATAAGAAAGCTGCTCGTAGGTTTATTTCCCAAAGAGTGCAAACAGTGTGGCACTTTCAAAACATTGCTCTTTAGAGCAGTTCAACATGCCAATTTTTAACTTACTGCAACAGCCACTAGATGAGACAAACTGAGCTGTTTGCAACTGCGAAACAATTAAACCAATTCCTGTCACTATTTCTGAAACCCTCTCATCTCGCAGACAAAATCTGAAACTATAATTTTTGCAATTTCTTTTGGTGCTGCCAGTGATGCTTAAATTACACAACTCATATAAATTTTATGTGCTGAAATATATAAGCACTATCAATGAAATAATCATGTTGATACCTGCAAGAATTCAAGACTGTATTTTAGAAACCACAAAAAAAAACAACAACAAAGCATCATATTGTGGAGTTCACATGTTCTAACTATTTGCTTAGGTTCACTTGAATCTCTCTTGTGCTGTTCCTAATCATCCATAAAATGTACGTCTGCATATTTGTGTAAGAGCACGCTTGATAATTGCCTTTATTAAGCTGAAATGATTCTCCCGGTAACCCTTAAGGAGCCCTGCTGGAATGAGATCACCCCAATAATGATGACGACGGTGATGAAGATGATATCCTCTCCAGTGAAGGAGCTCAAGGAGAGACTGTTGTTCAGACGAGCTCTTAATAGGCCCCTGTGTGAGTGTTAGACCCCGATCCCCTCCCATGGGCCATCTATTTATAAGCCCAGTCAGCCTAGCGTGGGATGCCTGGCATAACCAGCGCAGACTTTTAATCAAGAGTTATCTTCCGGGCCTGTTTTGGGGGCTGGAGCAGACCGCACGCCCGCTCCCCTCACATTTCACCCCGAGGGATAAAGATGGCTCTCAGGATGGCAGCTCAAACACTCAGGCAGAGCAAAAAGCACGTCTCATCTTCCCAAAGAGGCATGTGTGACACATATGAGTGTCTAGGTCACCCCTGTGTGCACAGCCGGGCTGTAGAGGCTAAGGGTGCTTGGTAAAGGAAATGGGAATGATTTAAACAAGCCAGTGGAGAATGACTGCAACTACTGAAAATTCAAGAGAAGGGTTTAAGGATTGACTTGGAAACTGAAATTTAAGCACTGAGCTGCACTATGTATATTCCTATTTTATATTTCTTATTTTTTTATACCCATATACAAGACTTTCATACTGATCATAATGATCATATGATCATATATATAATTGTGTTTGTGTGTGTGTGTGTGTGTGTGTGTGCACATATACATATATATACACATATATATATATATATATATATATATATATATACACATAATTGACCACCATACATTCAGTAATGGTGGTGGGAGTAAGTCCATTTTACTGGAATTAAAGTTCAGGAGAAGTTCCAGGTTGTGTTAAACCCAGTCTGTTAATGGACTGACCCTGAGTTCACACCCCTGACTGGCTCTGTCTGCCTGTGTATTTATAGTATTCACAATAAAGACTAAAATAGACAAAGAACCATCCAACTGTATCTCCACAATGGACAGTTAAATAGCATGCTAATAATGGAAAGTAGCATGGTATTTATTTGCCTCATTTTATTTGTATTGGTGTTTGCTAAGCTTTATTATTACTACTTATACTTTAGATTAGACTAACCTTAAAGGGATAGTTCACCCAAAAATGAAAATTCTGTCATCAGTTACTCACTCTCATGTCATTCCAAACCATAAGACCTTCATTCATCTTCACTCATCGTTTCTGGGTCTGGAAAGATTTCAGTTACATTGCTGTCTATGGAGGGTCAGAAAGCTCTCGGATTTCATCAAAAATATCTTAATTTGTGTTCCAAAGATGAACGAAAGTCTTACGGGTTTGGAACAACATGAAGGTGAATAATTAATGACAGAATTTTCATTTTTGGGTGAACTATCCCTTTAAACATATTCAACTTTGGCACATAACTTGTAAAATTTCACTGTTATTGGTACCATCTACTGCAATTTTGGTATTGAGACAGCCAAAGCACAACACATATAGAAATATGAGAATACACAGGCATGTATAATATATTATGGCCTCATTTGAAGCCACACAGGAGCACATCTGTAAAGGGCAAAAGATGGATCCATACAAACGGTATGAATGGCAAGGTCCCATAGTGACATTTCATAAGGCCACTAAAGAGGTCATCACCATGAACAGGAGCAAATCAGAAGTCTAATAATATCATATCCTCTCCAGGTGGATTGCAGTGTATGTTATAAAGCTGTGCACATAAGGTTGTGGCATCCATCTCTACGTCAGTCATGATTGCTTTAAACACTATGCCATTGTAACCCTATAATAAATTAATGTAACTTGAAAGCCATTTCGGTTGCAAGATCAGCTGCCTAATTCATTAAGAGCACATCAAACCAGGATGAGATGTGCTCAACTCATGGAAAATGAGCTTTTGGTTTCTGCTCTGCTGAGGAGACAAACGAGCATTTCAACAAGTTTCTGTGTTTATATATCCAAATGCACAGAGTGATGAGGAAGAGATGTCAAACGTATCATCACCAGCTTGAACAGAAACAGCTGTGGCAATATTCAGCCTGTAGCATCAGTTTGAGAGGAAGTAATTTAGTGAACGAGTTAAATTTGGATGTTTAATCATAAGGAGCCCTGGGAGCTTCGTTTTTGCCCAGTCAAAACCTATTATCATGCAATTAGCAAGTGAATACAGATAAGATGAAGCAGTTCTGGTTAAGATGCGCTCTCTGCAAATATGAGACAACACATGATGGCTCTGTACTGAGGCCATCAATTCCTCTCATGTCGCCCCAAACTTGTGGGACTTTCTTATGTGGAATACAAAAGATGTTGAGGCAGAATTGCGTCTTAAATTTAGGTCTGGTTCCATACACATTCTATCTTCAAAAGACCACAAGATTTACTTTTATGGTGTTACACTTTTTACATAATTAACCAGAATTACAGATTGAATGACTTCGATAAAACTATCAGTAGCAAATTTGTTGGTTGTGGGGGAATGGCATCATATCATCAAGGCCCAGAAAGGTAGTAAGGAGTATTCTCGTAGTTTCATAACATTATGGTTGAAACACTGATGTCACATGGACTATTTTAACGATGTCCTTACTACCTTTTTGGGCCTTGAATGTGTCAGTTGTGTTACTGTTTATGCAGGGTCAGAAAGCTCTCGGATTTCATCAAAAATATCTTAATTTGGGTCCTGAAGATGAACAAAGGTTTTATGGGTTTAGAATGACATGAGTATAATTAATGACAGAATTTTCACTTTTGGGTGAACTATCCCTTTAAGGGGGAAGTCTTTGGCAGCACTGTAATGGTCAAGTGGAAGACACTGCACAAATGTCTGTTCTTGAGAAAATGTCTTGTTTTGCACATGGAGAAACTAATCTGATATAAAACTTGGTAACACTATTTTACAGTGTCCTTTTGCATGTTACATAATAGTTACTATAGTAATAACAGTAAATTATGCATAATTACATGCAACTAACCCTATAGTGGGTACACGGTTTTAATATTACTCAGTTCCTAAATATATAATTACTTTGTAACAAGAATACCTTAAAATAAGTGTAACCATAATATACTGAGTTTAATATAAAATTCAGGAAGACTTTGAGTCTATAATGGGCGACTGCTGGTGCTTTTCTTCATTGACCATGTGGTGGGAAAGTCTCTCTGGGGCTTTCAGTCTTGTAAGACAGCAGATTGGATTTCAAAATGGTTTAACGCCACTAAATATAAATAGTCAGGGACAAACATCAACACAGAGAGACCATGACTACGGCACACTGTCACTGCTCAGGATGTGGGATGTGAGGGTTTCCTGCCACTATAACCAGTCACAGAATAGAGATCACAGCAGTGGTTTCATGTTGGTGTTTCATAATCGATCACTGCTTTCAGTAACAGCCTCTTTGCAAAGCCTGCAATACACTGTGACAGATTCACAATGTTACCTCATGCTCAAATAATACACTGCACAAATAATTGTCTTAGTAGTTTTGTCTAGTAAACAAAAATTTTACAAGGTTTAAACTTGAAAACAATTAAATATTTAATAAAATAAATTGGGTAAATGTGGTTACTATTGGGGCGGAAAAATAAACTTGGACGTAGGTTTCTTACCCCACTACCAATTTATACATTTTATTTGTATTTATTTACACTAACCACATTTCAGTAGACTTAAATGGATAGTCCACCCCAAAATGAAAATTCTGTCATCATTTATTCACACTCATGTTGTTCACACAAAAATCTGGAACATATTTTTGAAGAATGTTGCTAACCAAACATTTTCACTTCCCATTGACTTCAGTTGTATTGATAAATAATTCAATGGAGGTAAATGGGAAACAGAACAGTGTGGTTATCAACATTTTCCAAAAATATCTTCTCTGTATATTTTATTTGTTGTTTGAATAACCCTGGAAATGAAATCATTACAATTAATAGGCCTAACTTACAACGCTTTTATTAAACTATCACGTTAAATAGTTAATACAGTTTCCGTCGTATTAAAAACATCTGGTACTTGCCTAAAAAGGCGGGTAGTTGGGTCAAACTCCACCTATAGGAGTTTTATATGCCTATAAAATGTTTTCAAAAGCATCCCCCCCCTCTGTTTTTTTCACAAATTGCACCCTGTATATATATGTGTGTGTGTGTGTGTGTGTGTGTGTGTGTGTGTGTGTATGTATGTATGTATGTATGTATGTATATATATATATATTTGGTTTTTGTCACAGAACGTCCTTTAAAACATGTCAAACGAGTCTACTGCAGTTACGAAAGCTGTTGATCTCTGTCCCCTGGATACTAAAGGGGATGTGAATTGCTGAAACATAAGGTGTCACCCTCTCGTTGACTCTTTCTCTCTCTCTCTCTCTCTCTCTCTCTCAGAGTCATTAAGTGTCATCAAGGCTGACAGAGGGGTTAAATGCTTTCAAGTGTGGTCACATTCCACAGAGCTACTGGAAACTATCCCACAAGCACCTGGACTATTATGTGAATTGTGCATGCTTGGGGAACAGATGGACCTCTGGATCAGAACCTAAAGCCTGCGACTGCATGGAGAGCAGCAGCAGGAATCTGGCTTCAAAACAAGTTAAGCTTTATCGACAGTATGGAGCATTCTGGAGGGTTTAAATGAGGGTTTGCTGGAATATCACAGTGGGATGGTGAGACCTGAATTTTCAGTTCCCACAAAGGTACCAAAAAATATTTTATACAGTTGGGTAACACGTTTTATTGTTGAGTCTCGGTGGCAGTATAGCGGTACTTTCATATATAAATCCTAAAACTTCCAAATGCAGACATTGCATGAAGTTTTATGTTTCTCCGTACCACTGTATTCAGTTCCTACTTTTTAACTCCAGGACAGTTTGTGAACCAGCAATTCTACATTTCAGTTTTTCCTTTGCTGTCACCAAAACAGTCACTCTGCTTTCTCTTCTCGCCTTTAGTTTCTTTCTCACTTTTCAAGTGATCACATGAGCTGCCCGTCCTCATCAGGGACAGGACAACAGGTCACAGAGGGCCCAAAGAGTCAGAGCTGCTCAAACACCAGATGATGAACATGGAAATGATGGGTACAATGAGTGAGGAAGCCTGAGCTGGAGTTACAGGACCTCAGATGAATTACTGGCTTCAAGAGGATAACATTTGTCATGGAATAGATTACAGGAGAGGCCAAGGGGGAAAAGCCCTAATATTTTCTGGCCTGAAAACATGACCCTTCTGTGTCATGTGTTAGCCACTATAAACTTCTGGAAGCATTCCTCTTACTTTTTGATTAAGCTTTTTATTTGTTCAATTAAACTCAGTATATTGTAAAATGATATAGGATTTTAAATTAGCAGCTAAACATAATTCAGTTCAAATATCAACAAAGTATATTTATTAGCAGACTAATTACACTTTCTGAACACATTAAATCGGTTTGACTTTGGTTTCTCGTTTCAAGTGTAACCCGAGTTTGACAAATCCAGATAACACACATCAAAACTTCAAAAAATGGCAATGAAGTATGAAGCCTAAATTAAATCTGATTACATACAACAGGCAAATTTGAAAGATTCAGACAAGACATGTGCTTGTCAAATTTTAGTTTAAATTCATGAAGTTATGCTTTCTGTTCAGGAGAACATAAATTGTCATGTAACCATTAGCAGATTATTCAAGCCCTAAAGCACAAAGTCATTCCTTTCTCTGCTAACTAGATACTGATAGTGACAAAGATCAAGGTTTTCATTCAGCTACTTGTTTTCTTTTGTTAGAAACAACGATATAAGTATATTGCTGTCACAATTCCCAAATCTCATTTGTTCATGCGCATATTTAAACTTGAAGCATCAAGACAAATCTTTAATGTAATTTTTTCAACCTGATCTCATGACGAAAACATACCTGTGGGAACTTTTTCACAAGACGCCAAATACGTACCGCCATGTACGTTTCGTGACATATTCGATGTGAAATTTCCACTGAGTAGCGCTAAAAGAGTGATGAGATGAATGTACATGTGGTACGTTTTATGCTACGTTGGTTTTGTACGTGGCACCGTAGTTCTGACTTAAATTGTCCGTTGAGTGGAGCTATAAGTCTAATGCTCTGTGATGTTTTATAATAACGTACCATCTGCACTACACCTAAACCTAACCCATAGTATAAACAAATGTGAATGCGACGTAAAAACACAATCACAAGCATGCCGTTTTAGCTTGTTTTTCAATCTCTCATCTTTCAGTTCTTTCATTGTGAGTCATGTTTTTCACGGAATTCGTACCCAAAGATTCCGCATCCTAAGTCCAGTTTGGTGCCTGCTGAGCTACCAAGCAAGCTTGTTATGTACGGAAAGCGAAACATATGGAGCTGTAATCATAACTGTGTACGAAAACAATTACAAGTGCTCGCTGATTTACCGCCTCTAGTGTTCATTTCTGTTGGAAACTGCAGTGATATGTATTTATTGGTATGTATTTGGCGTCTTGCGAAAAAGTTCCCACAGGTACGTTTTCGTCATGAGATCGGGTAGACATTTTTCTATGTCTTTTTAGATTTTAATGTCTTTTTTTTTTCATTTTTGGAACTTGACACCACCTATTTACTGTATGCTGTCATTGTATGGGGGACAAAAAAAAATCTTTAAAACATCTGTTGTGTGCCACGGAAGAAGGAAAATTAGGTTTGGAACAAAATGAGGGTATGAATTTTAATTTTTTGGGGGAACTATTCTATAATCTAAAACCTTGTTAAACAGTAGCAAAACACTTCATGGTGAGGTTTTAACATCTGTTCTTTAATCAGATTTTTTCAGAGTGGAAATTGTTTTAGACAAACACCTGCCTATAATCCCAGCTCTGCCATGTCAATTTGTATATATTTTACAAGTATTTTTCACCTCCAAGCTGTGCTTTAATAGGAGTTTAATGAGCATACCAGCACTCGCAGGAATGACCCCTGGGAGGGCAAAAGGGTTAGTCTTTAGATTGCCGGTTCCCTACAGCACTTTAATGCTCCATTGCTCAGGTGAGACAATTTGCTGAAGTGCAAGAGTGCTGGCCTCCTCTGATCATTTGTATATAACCTTAATTACCTGCAGTCGACTGCCCTCAGTGCTCGATAAGTCTTACCTCACCACTTCTGAGGTTCATTGTAGGCCACATGCTGTTCTAGTGTGTTGCTCAGACCTCATCTCTAGACGGTGCTTTGTGCATAATTGAGCAATGGAGCTGGATGACCTCACAGGGGGAGCCGAGGGGCCATACATACTTTAATGAGTACTGTTTCACAGGTGCGCGGGACACTTGAACCTGCTTCCAGATCTGAGAACACATGAGATCCCTAGAGCTATTTAAGACCAACCTTTGAACAAAACCACTTTCCTCTAGGAAGGCTGACAAATTGAGCCTGGTGTCTAACTTGACTGTTAAAAAAATACCACATTGAATCACGGAAGTAATATTGTTCACTTTCTGTCATAACAGATTAATGGCACGCATTTTCTATTGATTTAAAGCAGTGTGGCATCAATCATTATTGATGCACTCTATATATTAAATAAAGCCAGCTAACTCACATCTGTGCTTGTTATTGAGGTTTAATCGCATCCAGATCCTTTAGAGGTGAAGACAGAAAAACATTGTTAGCCAGGATGTTAAGGCTTCGATTTTGTTTGGTGGGCTGAAGCACTTCTAATGTAAAAAAGCATGAAATAAAATGCCAGAGATCAAGGTCATAACTGTTTATTACTACCAACCATTATACACAGTTCACACAATCTATGACTCACTGTCTAAAGGGAATCGGCTTTTAATATAGTTGACATATTCAGTCAAGCAGGGGATATGAATAATCATTTTGTGTCACAAATGACGGCTCAGTTTAACAACACCCGCAGGAATCAATCGTCCTCCTGAACACAATCCTTTTTGTTTGCAACCTTAGGGCAACATTCTGAGATTTTGATCTGACTAACAGCAAATGCACCAGCAATTTTGTTAATGAACACAGAGACCATTTGGCTAAGATAATCATTCCACCTGAGTAAAGCAAAAATCTGGGTTACAGTGGAGCACTTACAATGGAAGTGAACGTAAAGTTAAAATATTCAGTACAAAAACAATGTTTTTGTGTGAAAAATCATTTATAATCGTTTCTCTGTGAAGTTACATCTAATTTTACAACTACACGCTATGACAATGAATGCCTTAAACACTAAAATAATACAAACATTCTAACAAAATAATTAATGTAAGTGATCATATAAAATTATAAGCTTCAAATGTCTAGTGTTTTTAAATCCTTCAGTAATTGGCCCCCATTCACTTCCATTATAAGTGCCTCACTTTAATTAAAAAAAATAAAATATCATGTTGTTCCAAACCTGTATGGCTTTCTTCTGTGGAGCACAAAAGATATTTGGAAGAACGTTGGTAACCAAAACATTTTGATTACCATTGACCTACATTGTATGGACAAAAAAAAAATCAAAATATCGTATGTTCCACAGAAGAAAGAAAGTCATTGGAACAACATGAGGGTTGGTAAGGATGGAAATGTTTTCCGTTTTGGGTGAAACAGCACTCGTAAAACACTTTCTTGTACCGTAAAACACAGTCAGCATTTTGCACCTTGGCACCAGCTACAATAGAAACGAGTTGGGTCGCATGGGACAAAAAGTGCCTGGAGTGTTGATGACAGGGACTGGCAGACCTTGCTGGCCCCGATCTGACAGCTTAGACATCCAGTGTCACTTTTCTCCGCTGTACCTTTCTCGAATGTTGCACTGGAGCACAACGGCTTCAGTCTAATGTCAGAGTGGCAGAGTTTTTTAAGGTCAGTTGTCAAGGGCACAAAAGTAAAGACAAGACAGTTCCTCTTGTTAACCTGGAAATGTGAAAGTTCTTCCATATCATGCATTTTCTGGGGCACCACGAATAACCTCCTCCATTATGTCACAGAGACAGCTGGGCATATTGAGACATTCCCAGGAACGGTGTACGCCTGGAGCTGTGCCACATGGCACACTAAATCGCAATGAAGTATGTGATAATATGGGAACCCCTGTCATCTCTCTTACTGAGAAAACTCTGCTCTTCACTGACCTTGTCATGAAGTGTTCAAATAAACACACAGGCGTGTCAGCTGCAAGGTAGGATTGCACTGAACAAAAGTTGTTGAATGAGTGCTGAACCAACCTGTGTGTGATGTGTAGGGGAACATTGGGGTCAGTCATTTTATATGTGTTTGAAAAAGTCTTTTATGCTCACCAAGGCAGCCTTTATTGTGAAATATTTAAAATAGTTGTTTTTTATTTTAATACATTTTAAAATGTAATTCAGTCCTGTGATGACAAAACTGAATTTTCAGCAGCTATTACAACAGTCTTCAGAGTCACATGACCCTTCAGAAACTATTCTAATATGCTAATTAGTGCTCAAGAAACATTATTTTCACAATTTAAAACAGTTGTGCTACTTAATATTTTTGTGGAAATGGTGACACATTATTAAGGATTCTTTGATAAATGTAAAGTTATAAAATATAGACATGTTCTGTACTGTGGCTCTAGGATCGCTGTCACTTTATTCAGTTTCCTCTCCAACCACGAAGGAGATAAAACAACAAACAATAAAATCACAGTAATACTTTGACATGAATTAATGTCCTTGAAGAATGTGTCAGCTAATCAGAATCAAATATTACCAATGATATAATAAAGCTTAGAAGTGGCATGTTTATCACTCACTCAACTGTGTCCTCCCAGCTGCACCACTGGCGCTGATCGAGAACCTCCATGTCCAGCTTGAACTTGGCCAGGCAAAACTCCTCAATGGCATTTCCATAGTGACTGCTGCACGCTGTCGTCAGCACAGACAGATTCACTGCAAGAGACAGAACTGAGGGTGAGGAAGGAAAAATATCTCAATTATAATTTCATACCCTGCAGATCCCTGTGTTAGTATTGTATGTGAAAAATGTAGTTACATAAATGGTGGAGATCAATAGTAAAGAAACATCACAAAAGAGAACAGTTTTCCCTAGACACCAAAATTCTCTCCAGATCAAACAATCTTCACTATGTAATTGTGAAGCTCTTATACTCTTACTGTATGTCAACAGTTGTCTCATGTCTATTTCTAGGAGTTTTCCTATAAAATATGTATTGTTTTTTTTTTTTTTTTTGCTTTATTTGAAGTGGAAAAAATGTTTCCTTTCTAAAAGTAACCACATCTATTTCTCATTCCCCACAGGAATAATAAAGCTACTGTTTACCTGGTTGCCATGAGGTTTTGACTGTATCTGCCATTTGTGTTCCATGATCTAAACAACCGAAGAACCTGTAGTAGTTCCTTGCAATAAGATGCATAACTTACTGTATAGTACAAACTATTGCGGGTTAGAGAAACAATAATGTTTATAGGGCCAGATTTACTAACAGCTTGCGCCAGCGTAAACCGTCTTTTGGTGTTAAAACAGTACTGTTTACTAAAGACATGCAGTGAAGAATTAGCACTGAAAAGGCATGGATAGTTATTTTTATTTTTATTTATTTATTCAGTTATTTTTGCACCTGACCTTATTGAATATCCTTTCAGATGCAAAATTTATGGGAGGAGAGGATTAAAATGATTCACGCAACGCGATTTACTAACGTTTGCGCTCGTCAAATTACTGGTATTTGCGCCATTAAAAAGGGTAACACTTTATAATAACATTCAGTTGTAAGTCATTTATAAGTGATTAGTTAATAATGAACTAATCATTTACAAAACATTAATAAGTGATAAGCTAACAATTTGTGTATAGATTGTTAATTCATTTACAAGTCATTTACAAGTGATTAGTTAATGATGAACTAATCATTTACAAAACATGACTATGCATTAATAAATGATTAATAAGTGATATGCTAACGATTTACAAATAAATTACAGTCAGAGGATTCCAGTATTATTATCCAGTGTTAAACCCTTTCTCTCTTCAGCACAGACTTGTGTTCTGTGTGGAATGCGTGGGATCTAGTGATAATATGAACCGGTTTTACCCTCCACTGAAGATCACATCAGGTGCACAGCGTTAAAATACTCCATGTGTGTCAGAGAAGACATCTGTCTAAACCAGTGGTCTCAAACTCAATTCCTGGAGAGCCACAGCTCTGCAGAGTTTAGCTCCAACCAGCTCCAACTCACACCTGCTTGGAAGTTTCTAGTAATCCTGAAAAGCTCGATTAGCTGGATCAGGTGTGTTTGATTAGGGTTGGAGCTAAACTGTGCAGAGCTGTGGCCCTCCAGGAATTGAGTTTGAGACCAATGGTCTAAACCCTCACCAGTCAGCCTTTACATTGCAGTACACACTACAAAGTACTCAAAACCTGCTAAAGATGATGTGAAAATGTAAATGATTTATTCATGCAAAGCTTTCTGCATCCCCTAATCTAAAGTGTAAACAATTCATCACTTGTAAATGTGTTACACATCATTTGTAGATCTTTCTTACCTGTTACAAATGATCTGTACAACACTTTCTGCACCCCCTAAACTTATATATTAGTATATACACACACAACCTGTAACCGGCAGGTTTGTAAAACATTTACAACTGATGAGTAGTTTGCACTTTAGTTTAGGGGTTGCAGAATGTGTTGTAAATGCCTTCAAAGATCATTTGTTTATTTCATGATATGCTATTTTTTTAAGATAATTTGCGACAGATTTGTAAATTGTTAGCATATCACTTAATAATCATTTGTCAACATATAGTCATGTTTTGTAAATGATTAGTTCATCATTATCTAATCACTTGTAAACGAGTTCTAACTTAATCTACAAAACAGATAAAAATATTAACATATCACTTATTAATCATTTATGAACACATAGTTTCATGCATTGTTTTGTAAATTATTAGTTCGCCATTAACTAATCACTTATAAATGACTTACAACTGAACGTTATTACAAAGTGTTACCCTAATGGACCCTGTTTAGTAAATCTGGCCCATAATGTGTTAAAAGTGTTGAGAATGAGGAAAATGCCCTTGCCATTTTGATGTGTCTCAATAATAATGCTGTTCAATAATAAGACATTTTCTTCAAAACTTTCTCATTAATCATACTGTAGTCCATAATGGTTAATGGAATGTTCCGGGTTCAATATAGACACTGTGGCCTGCTGCTGATATCACAGAAATTAATTTAGACTCACCCCGCAGCTTGTAAAAGACATAAATCAAGCTTAACTTGATTGAACCCTGGACATTTCTTTAAAATTGAACATCACTTCCAGATAACCAGCAATCCTGCTGTAATTAGTCAATTAATTTAATTTAAATCTATCCTACAAAGTCAGTAACAGATTAAACATTCCAGATGCAAGCAAAAGTCTGAATAGAATGTAAAAGAAAAAAAAACTTGAGCAGAAACAATGAGTCATTTCATTAACTCTGATATTAATGTGTAGCTCTCTGAAAAACAATTGCCTTTTAAACAGAGCAGCCATTGTCTGACTGTCATTTTCTTTCATATCTGCTGCTTGCTTACCCTCCTATTGTTTTATTCTCCTATAGAGATCTACAGTAGCAGTGTAGCTCTCGCCCCCAGTGCCGTAAAGAAAGGCGGATGATCAGTATGAGAGACTGGCTCACGGTCAGAGCCGCAGTGACAGCGCACCCTTCGGCTCATTGTTAGTCAACAACAGCTCTATCACATCAATTATGTGACAGGTTAGACTCCCTCAAGAAAAATAAAGAGTGTGTTTGTGTGAGGTCCAAAAAAATAAGGAATGTCTACAGGATTCCTAACAGACTTTCTATTATAATCCTGAAAGATCCCAATAGGAATTCACTGGATAAACTGAATCCCTACAGGGATTTTGGGCTTTTTATAGAATAGTGTAAAGCATAGATTTGTGGTTTGTATAAAATAAAAACTTATTTAGAACACACTTCCCAGTAGGATTGATTCCAAAGAGAATCCTTACACATTCTTTTTGGATTTTTTGTCTGAGCTCACCCAGGTTGCAACTAAAATAACTGCATTAGTGACAAACAATACCAAGAAATCTTTATGGGAAAGTTGTGCTAAAAACACTCAGGACTTTATAAAAACACTCAGGGTTTAATCCAAACAGGAGCTGAAATGCAAATGAATGTAACATCACAACATCAAACCATATTTGCAAATAAAAATAAACTTGGCAGTGGGGAGATGAAAGGAAGATGAAACTACAAAATGCATAAGAGAGCATAAATTCAGCAAAAACACTAGATATTGCATAGTATATGGGAATATGTTTCTGCTTTATTTTATATACAAAAATAACTCCGGATATCAACCATAAGTAAATCCTCCAATGATTAGAGCTATCAGAGGCTGAAATGGAATATAGCAGATTATAAAGGCTTCTGCATCCCAACAATCAGATATTCCTGGAAGGAAACATTTATATGCATCATATTGCTTCAGAACCTGAAATCAACTGCTGCAGGCACAGAAACCTCCTATCCAGAAATGTTATATGAGAATCATGTTGTAAACTGTTAAGAATGTTGAGTCTGATCATACAGAGAGCCTAAAGCTACACTAACTTCAGAGCAACTTAGGTGTAAATAATAGCTGGAGTTCACAGTATTAATCTTGATTTTAAATCACATACACTTATTTCAGCAAGGGTCAGCTTATTATTTCAATTCAAATTAAATAATGTAATACATTTATGTAATATCATAAACTGTTTTCACTTGCATTTGCCTCCTGGCAGGTGCTAATTCTGCATGCTGACTTCAACATTTCTAAAACAAGCTACTGAGTAAAATTACAATCACACAATGTTCCTCTCTCTGATTTTGCTTGTGTGCCAGTGTTTACTCTTCCGTATGCCAAAAGATCTGAGTTTTTGCACATTGGTGCTGCAGTCAGTAACATTTGGAAGAGATAAAATGTTCATTTTTGTGATAAGATTTTGAATACGAGCCACTAAATCTCAGAGTACTGGACAGAAATTGTTCCTCACATTTTCCCTGGGCTAAAACACAATCATAACTTCAGTAATATAAAATGTCTCTCTCTTGGGAAGACAAGAAGAAATATAAATCCATTCACTGTTCCAATTCCCTATCTTGAATTAAATCACTTTTCATTCCCACAACGCAAATGTAAGAAAAAATAAATAAATATTTAATAAAATAACTACATAAAAAAAAGTGAATGAAAAAAGTGAATGGTTATGAAGTAAGGAGCAGAAAACTGGATGTGCAAAGCAGTAAAATTCCCAAGCGAGTCTAGAGAAGACAACAACAAGCATGTCACATTTATATATGACCTTTGATGCAATATTCTCAATGTGACAGGAACCTTTCCACTAGAACACTTAATTAGTCTCTGTATGTGTAAACATCACCGTTCTTACTGACATTCACAGCATTTGTGTGTGTACGTGCAAGTGAGCAAGTATGCAGCTAACCACTTCACGTCTGCAATATGCTGGCAATCTGGATGATATCCAGGATCCTCTAGAGCAGGGGTGCCCAAACTCGGTCCTGGAGGGCCGGTGTCCTGCAGACTTTAGCTCCAACTTGCCTCAACACACCTGCTGGGAAGTTTCT